>OZ010628.1:210000-292500 GCA_963932425.1 Athalia cordata | reverse complement strand
CTATACGTACAATGTTAATTTATATAATTATAAATATAATAATTAAAATAATAGTAATAGCTATAGTAATTATAATAATCATAATAATAATCATCATAATAATGATAATGATACAAACACGTAGCGAAACATTGGCATAATTTACATTATTATATATAGTATATGTAGTACATACATAGGTACGTACATATATATAATATATATGAGCTGTCGCAGTTTCAGGCCTCTCGAGTACATACTTCAAAGTTAAAAATATTAAATTCCAATTAGGCCTAACAAGAACATTATTAATGAGGTTTTATTGTTATTTCTATTGTTGTTGTTGATAACAATTATTGACCATACACAGGACATGCCTGATGTCGAAATAAATTTCATCCACGCGCTTCTATTATCATGCATATTATGCATTATGAGAAAATGGTAACTATGCGATGATTAATTAATCGTTCAAATAATAACCCGATTATTTTGCCCATACCTCAACGAATATTATTCCCATCGCTGTTGTTACTTTTATTATGTTCATCGTCATTAGTGTTATTGTTATTATTATTATACAAAAATAATTATGCATAAACACTTATATAATATTAATATACATATGTATATTACGTAAGTATAATCAATAGTTGACGTAAACCCTAATATACCTACACATTTGTGACAACGACAACAACAACAACAACAACAACAACAATAATAATAATAATAATAATAATAATAATAACGATGATGATAGTGGTAGCATAGATATACATATATATCTATGGTGATAGTATTAATCGTGTGTAAATATTATACTAGTAAGTGAAAACTAATATTTATATGCCGAC
This sequence comes from Athalia cordata, assembly GCA_963932425.1. Lineage (NCBI taxonomy): Eukaryota > Metazoa > Arthropoda > Insecta > Hymenoptera > Athaliidae > Athalia > Athalia cordata. Next base: position 291,664 of record OZ010628.1, on the reverse strand, counting down.
GATGAGTGCGGCGGTTGATGATCCCACGGCAATAACGAATAAAAAGTAGAAGAAAAGAGAAGCCGCCCACTAACAATTCTAATTGCTAATATCTATTACGACGTGGATATTTGTATGTACGATAGACATATAAAGTAGCATGATTGTAATTATTGATAACCTTATCACAAATTAATGACGATTAACATATTTTTTTTTTTCCAAATTTATATTTCCTTTAATAATTGCATCAACGTTACAGTTATATAAAAAGAAAATAAAGAAATAAGTATATAAAATTCAATTTTTTTTTTGAAACTCTCAAGATTTGCTATTACATTCACGTCTATAAGATTAAGCCTTTTGCACGAAGATAAGTGCATGAAATTTTTCTTTGGCTCCGTTAACGGTTGACAGTGGTTGTAAAAAGTTACCAAGCGTACTCTGACTCGTGTGTTACATTTTCATTGGTTTTTATTAATCTTTCTTTCTTAGTACGGATAAATTTTCTTCTTCCTGTTAAAATTCTTATGAAAATTCTTCTATTCGCCATCGATTCCTTCTATTCTATCTACACTGACGACATTATACAAATTATTTAATCATATAAAATGCTCTATTTCTACGTATCAGCTAAAATTACTGTAATATCAAATCTCACTTTCTATTCCTCACTAATGAAAAACTTTTCTACACAATAAATAAATAAACCGACGAATAATTTAAAGAAAAAAAGAAAAAAAAAAAAAAACGCTTCACGCAACCCCGTAGAGTTAATACATTATTATATGTACATTATATGCTACACTATTAGTACGGATTTAATTAATCTAAGCATCGTTAGAAGAACAAAACGAAAGAAGAAACAATGAAAAATACAATATAGTAGTTACCAATAGAATATAATAGAAATAAATAAATACAAATAGGGTAAAGCCAGGCGAGAGTCGTAGATCATGAAAATCTGTTATCGTTATCAGTTAATAAGTAAAAAAAATTATCACTATTATAATTATTCTACATATAAAGAAAGGAATTAATATATTCTTATTCTTATTAACTCAAGATATCCCCTGCTCACATATGTGTCACATTGTCTGATTCTTACTATCTAAAAAAAATTAAACAAGAAAAGAAAAATGAATAAAAAGATCATTTATTATCATCTATCGATTCATGCGGTTTTAACACATTAACTACCTATACTACCTATACACCCATAAATAAAATCTAATACACCTATGTACTGCAAATTTATGCTTTATCCGCAGTCTTCCGAACGATTATAATCTCTACAGATATTATACAAATACACTGTATAATTCTTCTATTCATAGCCATAATCTCGTTCAATCATTGCTACTGTTGTTGTTGTTATTATTTATTATTATTACCATCATCATCATTATTGTTATTATTATCATCATCATCATCAGTGTTATTATTATCATTATCATCATCATTATTGTTGTTGTTGTTATTATTATTATTATTCGTTGTAACATAATAGAAACAAATACTTACGCATCGTATACAGCTGAGGCATCGAAATAAAAAAAAGCTGTTGATAACTAACATATGTTATACTGAAAAATTTCAAACCTGCAAGCATCAACAAAGAAAAGAAAACGAGTAATTGGCGCACACATACGTACTTATACTATTAGCAAATAAGGTGTAAAGCTTAATAAATAATTGAATGATAAATATCATGGAACTGTATAAAAATAATACTACAAATTATCATCATTATTGTTGCTGTCATTATTATAGTTTCACTATTGTTATTATTATTATTACTCTTATTATTATTGAAACGGCGATAACACTCAACACGATACTGCAGATAACGATAACGATAACAACAGATAATTGTATGTTTGAATAATAAATGTTATTATAAAAATAAGTTCATTATTATGCATCAAAAGTGGTTTATTTTTATTAAAAATAAAAAAAAAAAAAATGTAGAGAGAAAAATTGTCAACTTGATAGAGTGATAGAATGCAAAATAAAACTGCGATGGATAGTTTTCGTCGATAAATTGGTTGGAAAAGGATAATTGGGGGGAATATAAAAATTATTCTTCTCCAAACGTTTCATTGTTGGTTCATTTGCTATGAGCATAAAGCGTTTATTAGTTCTAAAGAGAAGATGGCTAAAAAAATTGATATCATTTATACACACATCACAGTCTAAAAATTCTGATACGATCGAGTCAAAGAAATAATTTACTATTATCGATGACTAGTACAATGTTCGACACAATGTAAGGAATGATAATCATATGGTTTACTTTTTTCAACAATTGATATATATTTAGTCGATAGAATAGAAAATGTAATGTTTACGTTGAGATCCCTATAGTTAGTCTTTTGAAGATTTTAATTACGACACCCAAGCATGCTGAATGTAAATAAATAAGTATATAAGTTCGATAGAAAAATCAGACATTACGTTTGAAATCGGGAGTTGTTTGTTGTTTTTTACGTTTTGAAAGCACCAGCTTGCGCAGCCTTCAAAATGAAACTTTTAAGTGTAGCTTCATCGAGATTAGAAAAATTCAGAGTTTGTATGACGGCCGTCATATGATTCAGTGCAAACTTGAAACAAAATTCTTCCAACTCCTGCAAATTATCGTGTTCTAATATTACGTTATAAACGTATGAACGAAATGAAATTCAATTGCAGCGAGTATTTCTTACCTGGGCATTGTACTCGATAGCGGTACTATAAAGGAATGCGGCGTTTTCAACAGTTATTCCTCTTTTTATCATCTGCACGCAACGTCTCTTTAATTGGCTCTCGCAGTAAGCGTTAGCAAGATCCAACAGTTCTAAGATTTACGAGATATGAAAATTCGTTGCAACCGCCAATGACATAAAATCATTCATCAATGAACAATTACCCAATGCGTTTTCCGCAGGAAGGTCAACTTCATCCGTATAGAGATATCTCAAAAACGATTTGTATACCGCATGAGAAAACTGATCCAGTTGCAAGATACTGATCGAGGATGGAGGAGAAATTATGAGTCCCTTCGATACTACGATACACATCAGAAAGATTTTAAAATACTTACTTTTGACTGTCTTCAGCCCAGTGTTCCTGAAACATCGATCTAAAATGCAGGCATCGAATTTTCAACACTGATTTATGAACGTGTATAGGCTTTCCTTGGACTTGAATAACCAAGTCACTTGTTGTCTAAAAAAAAGGCAAAAAAAAACAAACAGAGAAACAGTGTTGAAAAATACTCTCAACTTATCATTATAATTAGTAACCTACGGCGTCGTCAAATGCCTGTCTCAGGGAGTCTAATATCCCAGTTTCCTCTTCAGCATGCAATAAAAGAGGACGATGCATCACACTGGGTGTTGCATAAAAAGCAAGAGCATCGTGAGGATGAAGTAGACGAGTAGCGGTTGGCGTTGTGACGCTCTGACCTCTGCACTGACCCCACATAAAAACTCGACCTCCTTGCCCAACGGCTACACTTATGTGGTTGTAGTGGACAGCGGCTATGTCCGATACCCTTCCCATCTCGGCCATCACCACCTTAAGATTAACGAGATTGGTATGGATCGTTAAATCAACAAAATAAGAGGTCGCTGCTCTTACCTTAACAGGACTCGACGCGTTCGCCTTGTTGCCAAGACCCAATTGGCCATAACTATTGCCTCCCCATACGTATAAAGTTCCTTCGTCACTGAGTGCCAAAGTGTGGGCATAGCCACAAGCAACCTTCTCTGAAAAAACCATTTTTATTAGATAATCTTGATATTTTGCCTCCCAGATTTTATTTACCGATTACAACACCGGACAAGGCGGACACTTTCGTCGGATTTGGTTGATTGACGTAGCTGCCTATGCCTAATTGTCCGACTCCATTATACCCCCAGCCATAGACCTCTCCACCTTCGGTAACTGCTACACTTGAAGTCTGTCCGCAGAATATAGATACAACTTTTTTTCCTGTTAGTGCCGAATTCACTTTGCGCGGCGCACCTTGATGCGAACTGATCCCACTACCAACCTGCCCACAGTTATTCTGACCCCATGCGTATACCTGAAAATCGAAGCAAAGTTGAAACAAAATATCGTTCAATTCTCAACGCTCGAACTACATACCTCTCCGTCATCCGTTAGTGCCATAGAATGGTGACTACCACAGGCAACGTCGACGACTATTTTGCCTCCTGGGTGCAGTCCTACAATTGTTGGAGTTAAGCCTTGATTGGATGTGCCGTTGCCAAGTTCAAAGTAGCCGTTGTGGCCCCAAGAAAAAACCTGAAAATCAGTAATGGAATAACACGAGCATGTAGTGTTAGACTGCAGAACCAAGCTTTATCCAACCTCTCCAGTGTGAGTAAGGGCAAGAACGTGTGGCCCGCTACCGTAGGCAAAAGTTTTCACTCCTCTTTCGCATAACGCTTCAACTTTCTTTGGTTGCAATGTACTGTGCGAATCACCTGTTCCTAGACAGCCTGTCGTGTTGCTGCCTAAGGCGTAGACCATATCATCTTTTGTAACAATCAATGCCTCATTGCCCAGATTTCCTTAACATTGAATAAAATAGGATAAAATTTCTTGCGTCGTTCCAGTGTCGGATGCAAGATGTTTGTTTGCTTTATTTGTTGAATGTAGTTATGAGAAATTTAATGGACAGACGATTAATGTAATGTTATTTGATTACCGTAGACAACAACCAGATATATTCTGGTAACAAATTCTGGTTCAAGAAGGCTGAAGACGGGCCAATTTCTCAGGTCCGTCCGCGACATGATCCGTAATTCGATGACAGCTGCTTAACTTTAATCCATTGAAATGAAACAATAAAAACTTAAATCAACAATGCATCAGCTGGAAAAGACCGACACCGTGACGTAGCTTTGCTGATGATAACCTGCCGCTTATTACCACAAGATTGCCACTGCACAAATAGCATAACACATTAACACTGCGATAAACAGTTGCGACGAAAATCCTTTGGTTAGGAATCGTGGACAATAAACACCATCGTGAACACAACTAACCTTAGACCACAGAATAAAGACGTAACGGAATACCGCTAGGTCTCTATTCTGTGCTTATACAATTATAGATGTGGCAAGAAATTTTTTTTTTTTGTTGGCTTCTTTACTCTGCAATAATATTATTACTAAGCATTCTAATAAATCATTATACCGATAGAACGTGTGAATCAAAATGCTGGGAAACAAACATAAGAATAACTCTCCTTGCTAGGTAACTCTCCTTGCTGCAGGGAATAAATTCCATTGAGATATGTTAATTTTTTTAATGTTCTAAGCTATAATTTGGTGATAACTCGATCAATTTAATAGGTAATGCAATTTGGCTTGCAGATTCGGATTCCTGAGGTCAAAATACATAAGAATAGCGTAGGGAACTCTTTAAAAAAAATTGTAGACTTCTCTTCCAGATTTTGAGAAAACACTAAGGCTATAGGCTTACTGTTTTTTTGGGGTAAAAATCGAAGTATCTGCGAAATCAATTGCAGGACGCTTATCCTACGTATTTTTGCGCAGGGAACATGAATACGTCGATTAAATCAAGCTAGGAGTAATATCTTTCGAGATTACTCAATTTCTTCGTAGCTGCAATTCACGTTTATTATGCATACTTACCTTGGTCCATCTTTGTTTTCAGGAGACCTTTGGAGGCACCCTACGAAGCAGTTTGGCCCCTCATCCGGAATACAATACTATATTTGGCGCATCTACAAGGCCAATCATCATATGTTTGGCGTAGATAATTCGCATAAATAAGTTATGATTCAAGTAGATCGTCCTTTATACTTATTGTTTGTTTTCTTTCTTCAGAACTATTCAATTAATAATATAATGTTGAGCAAATTAGAATTACTATTGTACCTCGTTACAATCATATAAGAATGAATGTTTCTGTAAGAATGAATCCATAATAGTCATTTTGATGTCCTTATATTTATTAAATAAGTCAGATAGATATGTATTTTTGACCGCTGATTCATGAATAAACATTTTCTTCTACCAATTCACAATTGTTCATTTATTATTGATCACACCCTTGCACACCTCATTCATTGATATCCGTTGCTCGCAAAGTTCATAGATCATATCGTGCATGATATCATACATCATCACATGCATGCATGCAGGAATATGCAGGCCTCATTATTTATACAGATGCAACGACGATTAATAATAAATGTGCTACAATGCAATTGACAAAGCCTATACATTGAATCAACAGTTCAGTTATTTCAGAAACTAAATGATCTATGGCTACATGATAAATAATATGTGTAATCTTACACATATTATTGAGATTTTATTATTACTGAGAACAAACGAGATCGCAGACTTATTGACTTGATTACGTTACCGCTGGTATTCGTTTCTTGCCTAGTTCACTCAATGGATTCGCATTTCTTAGGTTGAAATGTATTGGAAAAGATGTAGAATGAGAAGTTGAAGAGATTGCCTGAGGCTTGTTGGATCAGGTCTGTTGGTGCAGCAATTCCATTACCCCTCTTGAATTGCAATTGATATTATTATTGTAGGATTTCTTGTATGGACAGAAATACAATGGTATCCATGATACGAATGTGCCATCAATCAATTGTACTCACACCTCGTTAAATATTTCATGTAGTATCAGCCTCGTTCCTATATTGTTGGGATACATTCTCTTTTCCAACTGATCACTGCATAATTTGCAGCTAACATCAGCATACTCTGGTCCCTTCTCTGGTGAGTCGAGTGGTCCGATGGCATGTACTCGTGTCAACCACCCACAGCGATGACAGACATGGAGATTTTACAGGACACTTTACTGATAAAAAAAGATGCTGTTATTGAATCTAAGCAAAGGGCAGCTAATATTCATTAGAATAACCACGTATCACCTGTTGATGCTGGTTTTATACACAAACAGAGTCCCTTTGCCTCCAGTGACAGCTCTCTCGGGTTGAGGCCAAAACCCTCTGGCTGCAGCTTGGAATGCTAAGTCAAAAGCTTCTTTTCCTGCCAGCAACTGAAGTCACAAGATCTCTGACTTTTTCCCGATTTTTCCTGATTTTTTCCGATTTTTCCTGATTTTTCCTGATTTTTCCTGATTTTTTCTAATTTTTTCTGATTTTTCCTAATTAATTAAATGATTTTTCACAAGCTCCGCCCACAAAGCGCAAAAAAAAATGACGCTGGTGGCGCCATCTCTCGGATTTTTTGCTGGAACTAACCCACAGTTTTGGCTCAAAATCGCGCTCGTGGCGCCATCCCACGGAATCTTCGCGAACTATTTTTGTAAACAAGCCGCCATTTTTTTCCGGATAAAAATGGCGGATAAAAATGGCGGATCAAGATTACCCTGGTGGCGCCATCTCTCGGATTTTTTGCTGGAACTAACCCTCAGTTTTGGCTCAAAATCGCGCTCGTGGCGCCATCCCACGGAATCTTTGCGAACTATTTTTGTAAACAAGCCGCCATTTTGGTCCGCCATTTTGGTCCGCCATTTTTATCCGAAAAAAAATGGCGGCTTGTTTACAAAAATAGTTCGCGAAGATTCCGTGGGATGGCGCCACGAGCGCGATTTTGAGCCAAAACTGAGGGTTAGTTCCAGCAAAAAATCCGAGAGATGGCGCCACGAGGGTAATTTTGGGCTAAAAAATAGGGGTTAGTTCCGGGAAAATTCTGAGAGATGGCGCCACCGGGGCCATTTTTTTGCGCTTTGTGGGCGGAGCTTAGTGAAAAATCATTTAATTAATTAGAAAAAATCAGAAAAAATTAGAAAAAATCAGAAAAAATCAGGAAAAATCGGAAAAAATCAGGAAAAATCGGGGAAAAATCAGAGATGTTGTTACTCAAGTCGCTAGCAGGAAAAGAATCTTTCTACTCAGCATTCCAAGCTGTAGCTAGAGGGTTTTGGTCTCAACCCGAGAGAGCTGTCACCGGAGGCAAAGGGCCTCTGTTTGCATATTAGACCAGCATCAACAGGTAATACGTGGTTATTCTAATGAATATCAGCTGCCTTTTGCTTAGATTCAATAACAGCATCTTATTTTATCAGTAAAGTGTCCTGTAAAATCTCCATGTCTGTCATCGCTGTTGGTGGTTGACACGAGTACATGCCATCGGACCACTCGACTCACCGGAGAAGGGACCAGAGTATGCTGATGTTAGCTGCAAATTATGCAGTGATCAGTTGGAAGAGAGAATGTATCCCAACCATACAGAAACGAGGCTCATGCCGTCTGCTATTCCAACGTGACGACTACATGGAATATTTAACGAAGTGTGAGTACAATTTAATGATGGCACATTCGTATCATAGATACCATTGTATTTCTGTCCATATAAGAAATCCTACAATAATAATATCAATTGCAATTCAAGAGGGGTAATGGAATTGCTGCACCAACAGACCTGATCCAACAAGCCTCAGGCAATCTCTTCAACTTCTCATTCTACATCTTTTCCAATACATTTCAACCTAAGAAATGCGAATCCATTGAGTGAACTAGGCAAGAAACGAATACCAGCGGTAACGTAATCAAGTCAATAAGTCTGCGATCTCGTTTGTTCCCGATTATTAACTTCCTTTTTTCTGTTACAGGAGCAAAGTTAGAAGCCTGAAGACGAACCCGCCCTGCATCTAGGACACAAGACTCGTCAGTGCATCTGCATAATTACAATATTTACATGTTTGTGAAACGGATAAGAATACACATATCATTTATCATGTAGCCATAGATCATTTATTTTCTGAAATAAATGAACTGTTGATTCAATGTATAGGCTTTGTCAATTGCATTGTAACGCATTTATTATTGATCGTCGTTGCATCTGTATAAATAATGAGGCCTGCATATCCCTGCATGCATGCATGTGATGATGCATGATATCATGTACGATATGATGTATGAACTTTGCGAACAACGGATATCAATGAATGAGATGTGCGAGGGTGTGATCAATAATAAATAAACAATTGTGTATTGATAGCACTTAATGTTTATTGGTAGAAGCACAGTCAAAAATATATTTCAGGACATCGTAATAACTATTGTGGATTCATTCTTACAGATACAATAATTGTTATATGATTATGATGAGTTACGATAGTGATTCTATTTTGCTCAACATTATAGTATTAATTGAATAGTTCTAAAGTAAGAAAACAAACAATAAGTATAAAGGACGATCTACTTGAATCATAATTTATTTATGCAAATTATCTACGCCGAACATATGATGATCGGCCTTGTAGATGCGCCAAAGATAGACTTGTATTCCGGATGAGGGGCCAAACTGCTTCGTGGGGTGCCTCCAAAAGTCTCCTGAAAACAAAGATGGACCAAGGTAAGTATGCATGATAAACGTGAATTGCAGCTACGAAAAAATTGAGTTATCTCAGAAAATGTTACTTCTAGCTTAATTCACTTGGCGTGTTCGTGTTCCCTGCGCAAAAATACGTAGGATAAGCGTCCTGGAATTGATTTTGCAGATACTTCGATTTTTACCCCAAAAAAACACCAAGACTATAGCCTTAGTTTTTTCTCAAAATCTGGAAACGTGATCTACATTTTTTTTGAAGAGTTTTCCATGCTATCCCTATGTATTTTGACCTCAGGAATCCGAATCTGCAAGCCAAATTGAATTACCTATTGAATTGATCAAGTTATCGCCAATTTATCGATCTGAAAAGTGATAAATCAAGGATATCTCGATGGTATTTGATTCTAGATTAATATAATCGACGTATTCGTGTTCCCTGCGCGAAAATACGTAGGATAAGCACAGTGCAATTGATTTTGCAAATACTTCGATTTTTACCCCAAAAGAACAGTAAGCCTATAGCCTTACTATTTTCTCAAAATCTGGAAGAGAAGCCTACATTTTTTTTTGAAGAGTTAACATGCAGGAGAAAACACGTGAAATGCGAATCGCGGTTCTGAAAAACCAACAGACATTCGATATTTACGCCATTTTGGTCACGCAGTTTTTTATATGTGCATGAGTTAAATCTTCATTAGCTTCTTCTGACTAAAGTAATGCATGCATCAAAATCCTGAAAGAAAAATGAATTGTAGTTGGCCCCAAAATCGAAAATAGTCAATGGACCTCAGGAACACGAATCTGTCGATACCGAATCAAACTACGAATAAATCTGATCAAGACAAACAATTAGCCAATACATGTACTTTAAAAGCGTCACACTTAATGATGTACTGAAAATATAAGCCAATTACCAAACAATACTGGAAACGTTCTACATAGGCAAAGTAGAGCTGTTTTTCGCTTAGCTGCGAACGATTTCTCCAAGTACTTTTGCATCAAAGTTGCTCATAAATTTAATTTTCGAAATACGCTTAGTACATTCATGTATGAAACTTTAATGTTTGGTGTTGGTATTTGATTACAAAACTAGAGAAAATTACAAGGAGAAAAATTATATTAAGGATCAACGATAGTCTTTAAATACAGTCAATATCAATAAAGTCGTTGACCGTGTTTATCCTCAAAAATGATAACTGTGGACAAGCCTTTCTTTACATGCCAATGTGTTGTAATACATTTGCCTAATAATGCTCGATAAGAAATATAATCGTTGCATAAATATTGTCAGGCTTATCACATGTATATAAGAAGCAAACTCAATGCTGATAATGACGAAACATTAGGGAAATTCAGCGTCAGTTACTACGATGTACATATTCTAGGAATGGACCCATTATTATTTCAAACAATCAGGAATAATATCACGCAAATTTGGATCATGTAATCACCGTAACTATTATCGTCATCCGAATTTGTGACATAGCTTTATGTAAATAATATCAAATGAATCAACAGAATGTCAAATGAAAAAAAAAAGTGAATAAAGTCGAGCGAATTGATTGAATCAGCAGAGACGATTGATCAGCAGATATGAGAAGTTGGAGCAAGGAGGCCGTATAATCGAAAGAATGGATGTAACAAAACCATTTGGTTTCAATTTGTTCGATGAATTAATTGAAAATTTTGAATTAACGTAACAGAGTATGACCATAATTAGCTAAATCAAATTTAGCTAATTATCAGTGATAAACCAGTGGCAGAAATGAGCGTGAAAATAAAAAAAAAAATTACAAACCACTTTTGCCACTACCGTATCAAGTTTGTTTATGGCCCATGTAATCGCCAAAACATTTTACACAATATCATACACTCGTTATTTATCTAGGGAACACACATAAAAAGAAGTGGGGGTCAAATCCAAAGTCCCTGAAGCATATAAAACATCAGATCTCTCGCTATTCGTCAGCATTTTATAAGCGATACGATATTAGTGCAAGTGAATTTACATAAAGTCCGATATTTATAATCAAATAATTGAAATACCCCGCAAGATTGTTGAGAAAAAGTATTCAAACACAAATTTGTTCAGTTAAAAATAAAAAAGGAAGGAAACTCTAAGAACAAGGGCAAAACACTATTGGTAGGTACGACAATTGATTAGAATAAATATTATAAAAGTCGATTGAAATTCAAAACCGTTTGAATGATTTCCGATATAGCTTCATTATTTTTTTATTTACTGCGATTGAATAGTAGTGCCGAATATATTCCATCACCTGGTGCGGGATTCATCGATGACTTCGGCGCGAAAAATTGCGTGAATATTAGATTACGGCATTAGTAAGTCAAGAACCTCACGCATGCCTCGGGTTTCAACCGGTAATAGAATTATGTACAAACATGATTGCGAGTGTATGACGTACGTTACGTTTGTATGTATGAATGATACACGGACACGCGGATGTTCTTTCACGTGAAACTGAATGCTTATTAGTTATCCACCTGTGCGTTGTTCTACCGGTAGAATAATTCAGTCCTCCTTAGAATGTCATTTGAACAGCAGTCGGACGCGATATCTTCTTCTTCTTCTCCTCCATCGACGTACGTCTTTGTAACTTATTGTGATGTTTGTGAATTGAAAACCCAATTCTTGTCCATGAAAATCAAAACCCAGGCATTAATTAGCGTTGAAAGTGAATCGGAACGATTTTAATCATTGCTTCTATTTTCTATCTTCAGAACGATGATGAACATCAGGACCTTGCCAGTAGATCCTGCGGGCGTTGTCTCAGAATCCGGAGGGGGTGGACGAGGAACCGGGATGTTGAGCATGGTGGTAAAATCTCTTCAAGATATTTTAACTAAGTCAGAAAATAGCAGCGATACTCTGCAGGAAAAAGTAGAAAAGTTTGACAAACAATTGAGCAAGAAAAAAAATAATATGTTGGCAAAAGTTATACCTGGCGATTCGGAGAAAATGGAAAACGACAATGATCGATCAGAGAATGAAAATGGGCTTGAGAAAACTGATGACAGTCTTGATATTTTTGACGGAATGAGTTCTGCGGATCTCCGGACAATTTCCCTTGACGAAATGGCGTGGCACGATACGCCTGACGACTGCTGGTTTGCCATATACGACTATGTATACGACTGCAGTTCCTTCATAAAAGATCATCCTGGAGGTGATGATGTGCTTTTGGAATACGCAGGGCGGGATGCAACGCTTGCATTTATAGGGGCTGGGCATTCAAAATTTGCTCAAAAAATACTAGAGAGATATTTAATCGGAGAATTACCACCCAACGAAAGGATATTCAGAGTAGCTGGCGGCGTTAAAGTCTTCGGTCTCTGAAGCTCTTCCTAAAGAACAGAGAAGAATTAAAAAGTGAAAAAAATTATCTCAAGTATTTCCTAGTGGAGATATTTGAATTTGTTACATCAATAACCTTGCAACAGGTGGCAACCTCAAATTAAATTATTTATTTTTACTAATAAGTAAGTTCATGTTTAATGATAAGACTTGCTTTACGGAAGGAAAGGAATATAACGATTTACTATTCATCCAATTACATGAAGTTTAGGTCGTTCAGAAAGTATGATTAATTAATTGCCGGATCGATTAGAATGGTTTTTTAAAATAAATGAAAAATCATTATTATCGGAGGTTTGATGATTAGCTACAATCGAAGCATATTGGAGAGATGATTACAAATAATTATTTATCAGTTTCTCTCGCCACATGACTGGATGTACATTACACATACATACACACAAGCGCGCGCGCGCAAAAATATGAAATCGGATGGCACGACCCCATTTGGTGTACGTGATCGACGATGACTCCCTGGTCCAGAGCATATAGACATGGAGGGGCCCTGGCCTGTGTAACTCGTAGCGACAGAGAGGAAGATAGCAAGACTTGTAAGACTTCAAGCCATCTCTGTCCGTTCCAGGACTGTACCTTTGCATAACGGGGGTCCCCGCTGGTAATCGCATTACTTGTAGTTTCGAGTTTCACACAATAATAAATTTATCAATCTACATCATACCGAAACTTTACCACTTGTAGACGGTTAGAACCAGAAATAAGTTTGCACGAATATAGTTATCTCCTAACATTGTAGAAGGTATACTCATTTTCACTTCAACTTAAATTTTTTCTTCATAATTTATGAAACACATTTATCATCTAGATATTTAAGTACCGCTGATTTTAGCGCATTTGTTTTATAACACAGCTTAAATTTTCATCGTAGAGATTTTAATTTTTAAGGAAACCCTGCAGTATTAAATGTATAATAATGAGTCTTCATTGTATTATATAGCTACGATTTTTTTTTTAACTTAATTCCATCTGTTCCATTCTATTATCAAAAAATAATTCTCATGTTATGTTTGTTTCTTTTTTTTTTATTCAATTTTACTTGTACGTAAATGTGTTGTATGATAAATATTCACAATAAAAATTCTTATTACTGAAAAACCTCACATATTTGAAATTGCGCAATCAGAATATATCTGAAAGACACGTGATGGACGAAAGGAATTTCTAAAAATCATTCGAATGATGAATCGTCACGGCATCTAATCTCGTCATGTCTCATAACATTTATCATATTCTGAAAACTCTCATTTATTCATCTATTATGCGATTCCATCAATTTCTTCTGAAGATGCTAAGATATCTTTAAGTACACTATGTACATACTAATGACTAATCTTGATTTGCATGTGATTGTTATCATTATTGTTCTTTTTTTTTTTCGTGTTAATTTTGAAACAAGATATTGCGGTTAACTATCATACCAAAATATCAGGTTCATGCGGTTCCAGATGAAACTATAGATGGGTGTGTATGCAAGTTTCGTTTTACGATACTGAACGAAGAATTATATCATCGAGAAACTGTTTTTTTTTTTATCTCTTATATTCTATCTCCGTAAAGAGTTTGAGGTATTATAAATTATACAAGGCGCATTGCTAGTGGTTAGAACTTAATAAAGTTCTTCTTTTACACTATATAATAGTTCAAGTACTCACACGATTATCGGTCACTAAAACCACTACCACAGATTTCATTGAGGTGCTTCGTTAACTTGAATAGCGGAAGGCCCATTACAGTGAAAAAGTCTCCGTTTATACTCTCCACAAAGCAGCCACCAACACCTTGGATCCCATATCCTCCAGCTTTGTCTCTGTGGAATGTTAGCAAAATAACAACGAGAGTTGGGCACCTGCATAGGAAACTGGAAAGCGAAGAAGAAAATGAGAAACCACTTACAACGGCTCTCCCGTTTTAACATAGGCTTCTATTTGTCCGATCGTTATATCACCAAACTTCACGTCAGTTTTTTCAACAAATTTGACCTCTCTAGACATTGTTTTAAGAAACACTCCAGTGTAGACGCTATGTGTCTTTCCAGCAAGGCTGAAACCATTCCATTATCACTTCCACTCTTGTTTTGCATCCATAAATTTTTCTATTTCGTATTGCTTACATAGATAGCATCCTGACGGCGTCAGAAGAGTCTTTAGGTTTCCCATAAATCTGTGCCCCTATGGTAACGATTGTATCTGCACCAATTATGAGGAATGGTTTCCCATTGACGTTCTTCAAGCGATCGTATACCTCCATCACTTTGAAGTATGCAAGATCCTGGACAAAATCTTCATGCGATTTATAGTCATTCCTGTCAAGATTTTCGTCATACCTCGATGGAACTATCTCTGGATTTAGCCCCTTTGGGAAAAATAGTACGAATGTAAATCATGAAGTTAAAGAATGGAGCACATGACCGCAAAAATTAGTTTAGTCAAGCGAAATCGTAGAAAATCATTGCAAAGATGAAGAAAAAAGATACCACCGTCGAAGACTTCTAGGCATCGCGTTACAAACACGCTCAAGTACCATGTGCTTTCATGCTGCCTTACCAAATTTTCGATTAATTCCTTACGTCTTGGGGATCCGCTAGCCAAAATAAACCGCCCGGCTGAAAGGATCTGCTTGGTCGGCTCCAACATGATGAAAAAATTATTCAATTGCTGGATATTTCTCATGCAAATCATTAACGTTCTTATTTATATTGTGGTCCCCTACTCATCTCTGCTTATACTGTGATATTATGGAGTAAGCCTTCCCCACAACCAGAGATAATCTCTGCCACAACGTTGACTGAAGGATCTTTAGTCAATGCCCACAACTAGTGAACGGTCTCTACCCACAACTACCCACAACTTGGCAAGCGTGGCGCCATCCCTCGGTTCCAGTTTGCCGATTCTTCACTAATGCTTTAAGGGTAAAACAAACCGTGAATGTGATTTTAGAAGAGAAAAAAATTGCAGCAGAAAAAAGGGATTTATAACTTTATTATGGAGAAAACACTTGCTACAAGTTAATCAATAACCAAACAGTCGACTACCACATTGCGCGTTGCACGCCAGAAAGTTGATTGTAATCAGCGAGATGTCTGAACATAATTCTGGAAAGTCTCCACCTCGGAATAACACTCCTAGCTCTAGAAGTAATAACGCAACGATTCCGAATTCTTACAAAGCAAGAGTCCCTTGGAAAAGCGGCAATCTCTTGGTCTACGATTTCCTACAAGACAACGATAATATAAACATCAGATCATTCGATCAGAGCAGTGGATGATAGAGCTCTGATACCAACTCACCCGCAGCTCCAAAGGCAAAATATGGTTTTTTCTCAAAGAATTAACTCGTAGTCTTTCAGGAGCATATTGCTGCACCATTTTCCTCCGCTTAACGTCGCGAATCATCTTCCATCCTACCCATTTGTTACGGACTTGTTGAAGCTGAACACAAAACAAGGAATTGTAGGTTAGCAATCAACTTTCTTGATCTACCATTAGAAAAATTGAAGTAATACTGAGACGAATCTTCAGTGCTTCGTAACTGAAATTGATTTACCCCAAATCCAGCGAGTTCAGGAGCTTTCCAAACGAACTTTGATAGCGCTGAGACGCCGATCCCCAACGCGGACATCGTCAAAGTATTAAATAAATTGGTATTAAATTTCGGCGTCGTCTAGCTGCTTCTGCTTTGGCTCTGGTAGCCTTGAATATTATATACATACGTATATATTTGACTGATTCGCCTCCAGCGGCGCTAAGAATTGTGATCACTTTGATCTATGCCGGGTAGAGGTTAGGGAGGACGAGGTAAACGACGATCACGGTGTCAATAAAGAAGACGACCGTTGTATATGGCGTTGACTGAAGATACAAATCTTGTTACCGAGCATGGACTAAAAATTGAATAATTACGTTAACTGATACAATCTGAGTAATATTATGGCCCAATGAGGCAAAAACGAGTTTACAGTACAATCAGTTTATTTACATGATTTGATAGAATTCCAACCACTTTCTTTGACAGCGTATTGACTCAGAAACACATCTCTTCCACAAATGGTTCAAGGGTTATGAGTCTATCAAAGCTTAATCTAGCTAAATTAAGTTTCGTAAATCTTGCATCTACGATGAGGTCTGTAATGGCTTGAGCCACTGCTGGAGCATGTTGTGCTCCATAACCAGTAAATCCAGTCGCTATATACAAATTATGGTAGTATGGATGCATACCGAGTATTCCAGTGCTATCAAAGTTGTTGTAATCATAAGTATGGGACCATGACTGCTTCAACTATGAGAAAAAGAAAACTCACTCGATATTTGACAAAAACAAATTTTTCATATAGGAAATGCTTTTTTTTAACTAAAATTTACCTCCAAGTTTTCAAATCCTTTAACTCTATCTTTCAAGATAGGTCGAACATGATTCTCAAAGAATTCCTGCTCAGTTTCCACGTTATTTTTAGTTTGCTCTGTGAATGCTGGAGATCGGCCAACCACATAATGACCAGCTAATCCTACTCTTCTATTGGAAATCAAAAAATGTTATCACAATATAAGGTCGAAAAAATGATTGACTTGGCATGTTTTACCTGAAATAAACTCCAGAAGGATCAATGGTTATTGGAGTGTTTAGCCCTGGCCCATCTGAACATTGAAAATAGTACTCGTACCGTTTCCTGAACAGTTAGAGAAATTAGTCACTGAAGTCAGATCATCTAATAAAAAATGTAATACCAACCTAGGCTCTATCGGCAAAGGGACGCTGAGAATTCCAGGGCCTTCACCAATCCTCGCGTTTTTGAGAAATGTACCACTAGCAACGCCAGTCGCAGCCACGGCAAGAGCAAATTTAATGCTTCTCGTTTTGCCGGACTGTGTTCTGACCTGGGGATGATATAAATCTGTCATTTAGACTGGATTTCAGGAAATTTTGATAATGGCCAGTACGGTCCTGCTCCTACCACAAGCTTATCAATGCCAAAGTATTCCCCTTCAGGAATTCCGGACACAGAAATAGAGCTGTTGTAGTTAAATTCGAATCCTAGTGCCTCGGCAGTAACGTATTCCGCTCCCAAATTCAAAGCCTTGCGTTTAAGTGCATACAATAACGTGGCCGAATTGAACCATCCAGAGTTTTGAAGTCCGAAACAGCCAAGAGCAACGCCATCTAAATTTATCCATGGGAATTTTTGTCGTAGCTGCTCCGAAGTATAAATCACATTTTTTGCCCCCAAAAAGTTCTGCAGTGCACAATTATTCTCGAGAGCTTCTGCCCGATCTTCCGAAGCAAGGTACAACTGCCCGTAAGGATGATAATTCACATCCAAGGGTTCCGCCCCATCTACTTTAAGCGCTACATTCGTTTCTCTGATAAAATTAGCACCAAAAAGAGACATCTCGATGTTTTCCTCCAGTGAAAACTGTTGCCTCAGATTACCACCCGAGAGGAACAAAGACGAATTTCGGTACTATGAACAGAAAAAAAACGTCCAACTTCAATAGTTCAAAGTAAAACAAATCGCTTGATATTTACCGTAGGATCTTTTTCCACAACAATAACACGCAGTCCCTCTAATGCCGTTTTTTTTAGCCAATACGCGATACAACTACCTATTATTCCACCTCCAATTATAATTACGTCACATTCAACTGGAAAGTTCAGCGGAACATCTCCGTCAAGATTATGGATCTCTGGTTCCTCTTTCGATGCTGAAAATTTTTGTCGAAACACTGCCATGTCATATTTGACGGCATTGATAATTCGAGTCATTGGGTGATTAGGATCTGACATATAATTGGCCTTTGGATCGTCCTTTGGATCATCCTTCTGATCGTCCTTGTCTAGGCGCTGCAAAGTAACAGAAAAATTGGTGAGGGTGTTATGATTATAACCACTCATAACGCAGTCTGAATTCAAGGTTATGAGAAAGTATTTTCTTGAAAAACTGAAATCAGATTTACCTGGGAAGTGGTGAATTTAGAAGTTCGGAGGTGGATACCAGGAATATCAACCTTCACCAGTTGCCTGGACCAAAGTATGTGACGGAACATATTTTCTGGAGCAATTGAAGGTTCGATAATTTTGGTTGATTTGGATCTAGATAAGCCGAGTGTTGATTCAAACGATCGTTATATGTATCATCATTTTACAATAAATATTGAAATAATTTCTTGTTGGCTATTGTAACTCCAGTGCTGTCAGCATTGTTCCATTTCCTAAAACGCAGCTATTTCAATTCTTCGGATTTTTAAGTACTACACCACGCGGGTACAAAACGCAACCGAAGATCAAGAATTTTGTTACCGGCGGCGTCATGTGTCAATTTTCAGTGATCTTCAGTCAACGGTCAACGGTCTAACAGACAAATTAAACAAGTCCTACGGAAAACACGAAGCTGCATTTGCCAAATGTGTGAGATTTTCGTTCTTTTTGACGGCTTTTCAAATCAGATCAATGATGAGATAATGGAGGCAAACTGCACGTGCACTCTGATAAAAGCTCAGAAAAATATCATCGTGGATACAATGACAGCATGGGATCGAAGTCGACTAGAAAACGGTAGAGGGGCATTCTCTATTCTAGCTTTAAGCACATGACTCTTGATTCTTTTCCCAAATTTAGTCGTCCATTCTTTATAATCGGTCTTTCAGCCCTGTTGCGACACGGTATTCTTCCATCAGACATCCACTACGTTGTCTGCACGCACAGTCACGCCGATCACATCGGTAACAACAATCTGTTTACAAATGCAGAGCACATTGTTGGCTATAGTGTTCAGCAAGGAACAAGTTTCTTTGACAAACAAATTGAGCAAGGTAAGAGAGGAATTACATCTCTTCAACTCCAAAGTTACCATTTCACTGTTCTGTTAGAAGACTACATGCTCTGCAAAGGCGTTATAGTGACTGCAACTCCTGGACACACGTACGAAGATGTCACAGTCCTGGTAGAAAATGATTCCGTCAAGTATGCGTTGACAGGTAAATTTCAAACTTGTAAAACTTAGAATAGATTCAACACTGTGTTTCTTGCACAGGTGATTTGTTTGAGAAGGAAGAGGATATAACAGACCCTGCATTGTGGCAACATTTGGGAACTCCTGAGCTGCGTAAAGTTCAGGCTTTGACACGCCTTAGAATACTGAAATATGCTGACTGGATAATTCCTGGACACGGACCCATGTTCAAGAAGACTAGTGCGCAAGTTACTTTTTTGGAAAAACAAATATCGGAAACAACATGAACGATAAATGGGTAATATTTTATTAACGTAACAATTATTCTACTATACAAACTGGCCGTTTTTCATATTCACGCTTAGTTTTTTCATCTCTACGGACAAAAATTGCTGTCTAAAACCAGTAGGTCATTTTCATAGCTCCGTCCGAATCTCTCTGCGTATCCATCACGCTGGATTGTCGAACTAGCCTTCTCATGCTAGTGTGGGAATCGCGGGATTCTCTCGTCGTACTCAGAGGAGTGTCTTCAGAGGATTGTTTCGAAATTGGTGGGAAAGTTTCATCGGGTATTTGTGTCATTTCTACCGTCTCGCGTGCAGAAAGATCTTGATACGAGGTTGTCGTTGATAAGGGCCTGGAAATAAAAGATGATTGAAATCCAAAATTCTTCAACTTAATATCTTTGAGCGACTTACTTCTTTGGTATGCATCTCATGCAATCGGTGCACGTCCAATCTCTTCCGAACAATTCTCCTTCTTCAACTGTTTGTGGAAGGCGGTGGTGTAGTGTCTCTGGTAAACGAAGTCCTGACAGCCCTCCAATCATCGCAACTACCCCTAATATTATCAGAGGCAGGACAAGATTCTCTGTACCCTGATTAAAGGAAAAAGCTGAGCTAATTAAAGTATTGAACTTCCTCGCACACTCTTTGACGTTCTGATTTCTTTTTAAATTTTAAAACTTACCAAGTACGTTATGAAAGGGATAATAATCAGTCCTAAGCCACTGACGTAAGCAGAGAAGCCGATTGCGATGCCTCTCAGTTGAGTCGGGTAGAGTTCCCCAGCAAACGGATAGATGATCAAAAACGAAGCTGATATTGCTGATTTCGATAAAAGAAATAGTATCAGCGTAGCAGTAACTGCATCTGGAAAAATAATCGAAACAAGCGTGAAATATCATTTTTCCATTTGATTATCATAGGTAGGATATTGAGTCATTTTTTACTTTCATTCGTTGTAGATATTCTTTCTGGAATAGAAATCCCTGCGGCGTAGTAGCTGACGAGCAGTTTGGTAGTGTTTTAGCTCGCGCCAAGGAGCAGGAGTAGGAAGATGAATGAACTCTTCAACATCGTCTTCCGTTTGTTTATTGACGATGACATTATCTTAGTCTCTTGTCGATACCTCAACTGCAAAAATATTATAGAAATTTTTAATAGTCTATTTGGAGAAAATTGTTTCTTTTTCTACACACCAATTATTGTCTATCACTTCGTTTCCACTTTTTTGTGATTTTGGATCTTTTTTTGTTTTCAATTCATCGAGTACCTTTTTTTTTTTACCAACAGAGGAAGTGGCTCGCGGTTAATAATAATTACAACTGAAAAGCGATGTTGGAGACTCTCAATCATTTACGATATGTGTCAAATATCAGCTTTCACGATTCGGTAATAAATGAACTCAGTTCGTCGGTCTACTGGACATTGGCGCGAGCTCTGCGATAGAACATTCGATCGAAAATTAATCTCGTACACACCAGGGGGGAGGAGGACCGTTGCTATACAAGAAGCTCCAGCAACAACCATGCAGAGACAAAGTGGCCAGCGTCTTCCCCAGCGATCCATAACCACCCAGCAGGCCATATAACTAGGAATTTCAGCTAATGAAGAAAAAAGAAAACTCAAATGTTCCTCGCTGCCAAGGGCTGGGCCGTAATAGGAAAGACCGACGTAAACCATGTTGTTGGCAAACCTGAAATGCAGATTTTGGATTCTCAAATAATTTTCATAGCCAGCGATATTGCTGAACCAATTTTAGTTACCAGTTCAGAGTGATCAGACAAGTTTTCAGTCTCATATTCGGAGTTTTGAAGAGAGCCAAAACGCTCGGTCCGCTGCGCAAGCGTTCCTCTTCACTCTTGGAGCGAGACATGGTCATCCGCTGTTTTAATTTTTGCGTGAAAGATGTTGGAAGTTCTTTTCCGTTGACTCTGGCCAAGGTTTCCAGAATTTTATTAGCCTCTTCAAGTCTTCCTTTGGCTAACAGCCACCGCGGTGACTCTGGAAGAAACCTTTGGACACAATGTCTCTTATTTTTTCATTAAATATGCGCGTACAGTGTTAACGGAAATATAAAATTTCACTCACCACCAGTATATGAAATATAAAAGAAACGGAGCACTGGTTGTTAAAGCCAAAAGTCGCCAGTCACGAACAAGGTAGGTTACTCCTGCGAGCATGCAGAGTCCAATTGTGTAGAAAGTGCATGTCATGACGGTGACAAAGGACCGGTAATTGGGACCGACGAGTTCGAGAGCTGTGAATAATCAAGAGACGGTATGTAAATCTGCAGTTTTCTAAGAAAGTTGGAAGGATAATTGAGATATATCAAGTTTCGATAACTCGTTTTGTAAACGAATCAATTATTGAACTACTTCTTGTTTAATGGCACGTGTTTTCTTTTTTTTATAGCTCGTGCTCCTAGTGATCTTACAAATGATAAATGGTATTTGATATATTGCCGGTATCGTCAGTCCCACGACGACACGAGTGGCTGCCCATGTCCAGAATGTGCTTGCCATTGAGGTCAAAAACCCTCCAGTTATCAACGTTGCAAGACAGGTGAAAAAAGACAGTCTGCGTCCGATCCTGCTCCAAAAACAATCATAATAATAAGTTATCTAATCGTTCTCTAACTGAGCGAAAACTATTGTATACTAATAGGAAGAAGCATCCCACCTATCATTCAACATCCCGAATAAATAAACTCCGATTGGCCCTCCAGTATTGAGGGCAACTAACCCAATCGTAGGGTAAATTGAATGTTCACAGACTAAATCGAACTGTAAAAAGTAGAAGAAAGCCCATTTTACGATTCTATACAATATTGTACTTTTTTTTCATCGAAGGTGAATTTTCTGGCTGCACTTACATCGACAACGATGGAAGATGTCACTTCTGATTCATCGTACTCCCAGCCGTGATCACAGGGTATTACGGACCACGATGAGTTCGGCCAAAAATTCTCTGTTATTATCATCTCTGGAGTCTTCCAGTCCACGTTGTAGCGCATGCAGCGGCTAAACGTCTCGTTGTCTTCCTACAGACCGATTATTTTTAGGTAAATTTAGAATTGAAAAACTTTATGAAATTCGGTTTTTGTACCTGTGTGGGTATGGCAAGGTGTCTTCTCTGCAGTGAGTCCAGCCCCTCGAGTCCTGGAACTTTACACCAGTGGGGTGGAGTATCGGCCATAAAGAGTTGATTGAAGGCACAAAATCCACATGGCAGGCAAGCCGGAAGACAAACAAACCACAATAGGAGTCTTTGGTACCTTCCAAATTCCCCAACAATAGGCAGAAGGTCATCGAGGTCGAATGCGTCCTGTCACAAAGCAGTTTGATAAACAATTGAATTCGTTTCGAAGTTTTTTATTGGTACCGAATGAACTTAAAAATGACTAATTGCCGAAAAACTTTACTCACATCATCTTCTTTGACAGAAGGTACTTGCTTATCCTCCGGCAACGAGTTATCTTGAATATTCATCACGTCTCAGGTGTAGTTCTGATGCCAGGCTACTGAAACCTCAAGGAAGCCTTAGAAGAGAGTGAGTTATCTAGATCTATGTACATATAATGGTCTTACATATTTCTATGTGTCTCAAAACCTTTCTTATGCAATAAACGTTTGTTGTAAAAAATTTTACACAGTTCAATACAACTTATACTTTTATTCTATTCTTTCGCACGTTCGTAGATGAAACGAACACTGGAGTTTGCTATATTTTTCAACTTTGGAAAAGATGCGAACGGCGGGGCGATTGCATGAAATAAATATCTATTCTCCAGTTAACGGCCACGGAAGTGTCTCACATTAATTGAATTGGGTCAGTAAAAGGTACTTAAAAAAGATTAGGGACAATGCTGACACATTGCATTATAGAGGATTGATTTCTACTCAGTATAGACAGATAGATACATAGATAGAGAGATAGAAAGAAAGAAGGAATGACGGAGATCAATTATTTTAGTTTAAGAATGTTTCTTTATTATAATATCAGCTTATTGTTTCCTATTCGTTTGTTTGTGTGGTTTATAGGTTCTTGATATTTCCTCGCTACAAGCTAACAAAAAAAGTGTGTGTGTCTCATCGTTTTGTGTTTTTTGAATTGGATATGAACAATAAAATTGTTTACAATAATAATGTGTTCATTACTCTCTCTCAGACCTGTTTTTTCCATAATCAACACGTATCCGAATTATAATGAAGAATTATCAAAGACTTAACTGAGACGGTATTACAGGAAAAATTTTGTCCAAAAAACAATATCGTCGATATTATAAACATAATCATTGATTTTTCCTTGCGACAGTACAATTTAATCGATTATTTTCAATCAAATTCAAATCCGATTCAACATTTACTCCGTCGTCGTATCTCAAACGTGACAAAAACACCTGTCACAAATTTTAAGTTTTTTTCTCTTTTCACTTTATTGTATCATCAAATTTAAATATCGTTATAAAAAACTCGCCGAAATTTAGAACCACGCTTTGTTAAATTATGGCACACCACTCTTGTGTTCTTTGCCTTTTACATCTTTCTTTGAATCTCTTCAAAAAATTATTCTCTTATCACTTCCTTCATTTAAAAATATATACTCGGAGGGTTTCGGGGTTTGGCAACAAACTTTATTTTATTCAATTTTAGCAATTGTTGAAGTGTGTCTCTCGTCTCCCTGATCTCATTTCCTTCCATTTTTTTCTTTCCCTAAGTACACAATACTCAATTTTTCGATATACAATATGAAAGTCATTGTAGTTCACCATTGTTTCACTTATTTTATTTCATTTTCATTTTAATTCCTTGAACAAATAAACAATATGTAAGGAAATGAGAGTTTTTTTCATCATCGTCACCGTTGTCGTCGTGATAATAATCAGTCTTAGCCAAACCAAAAATTATTACATCATTGAATTTAATGTTTATTGACTAAATAGGAATGTCTTTAGGCTCCTCGTCGTCGTCGTCGTCATCGTCATTGTACAACTCAAATAATTAGGGACAGCTATATTATTATTTTTCCAAACAGACTTTCATGTATTTTCATTTCTCTATTTATTTTTCATTTTCTTTTATTTCAAAAACACTGTTTATTTGTTCTCCGGCCCCGTTTTCTTATACATAGTATAGGTACCTATATCAGGCAAATATTAAATTCGTTCTTGACAGATTGAATAGTACACGAAACTTTCACACTTATCAATCATTGATTACGTACAGCTTTCACTTCCTTAATTATCATTCTACTCAATCAATCAATCAGTCAATCAATCAGTTACTTTTGCTGTACATAATCCATATAAATTGTACCTCCAAATTATCACCACGCCAACGACCCTTAAGAGTCTCCCTTGATCTGATTATATGTATTCCCTAATTCAAAATTTTTAATTACAATATTATAATTTTCTTTTATCCTCACCCTATAAAAATTCAGTACGTTATTCATCGTTCGATTAACTTTTTGTTTGTGGTAGCATGTTGTCGAATGATCGGTACGTTAATATACATATCATCCTACAGCAACGTAGATTTTCAAAATGCCTTTTTTGTTTCCCTTGATTTTTCTATCGCACATCATTTACACCTTACGTTCCGCCATTGATACAATGTAATTCATCATTTCTTACTTTCGGTGTTATGTTAAATAGAAAAAAAAAAACAAGAAAACATATTTCTTATGTGTCTCTCACATTTTTATTTATCGGATTACTCGTTCCAACAATATCTAGACTAATTGGCAAAAAAAAACATTAATAGGAATGAAAAATAAAAAGAATAAAATGCTATGTGAAATTTTCATTTAGAATCATTCTGATGATCTAGCAGTGATGTACGCAATCTCAAACTTCCTGATTTCGAAGTCGTGAAAAAACTTGATAATCCTGATTGTCAGTTTGGGTGCCGATTGTACGAATAATTGGTTGACGACACGACGATCATCGTAACCGCGGTACTTAAAAGAAGGGTAGACAACGAGCTTGGTATAAAATAAAAGAGTGATCGTTGATCTCAATTCTTTGATTATTTGTTCATAATAATCAGCATGAATGCTGCCCAAGACCGTTAGATATGTAGAGTTTTCACAATTCTTCTCTTCCTTTATTTTTTTGGCCCTTCATGTTTTTTTTCTTATTCTTTCTTGCCCAATTTCAGAAGCGACCGATTGAACTTAGCTAGTCTTAACCATATATGATAAAAATATATAATTACTACACATGTATAAAGTGTTCAAAAAATGATTTCGTATAGATCGTACGCCGAGATAAGCAAGCAGATATATCAAGAAGTTTTATTTCGTAAGCAAAAGACGTTAAAATATTCCTTCAAATTCTTCTTCGTCATCTTCTTTTTCTATCCATCATCTTCTTTTTCTATCATCTTTTTCTCTTCGAAAATTAAGCCAGATGACAAACGCCTTGCTAATGTCAATCAAAATTCATTGGCCAAACTTGTGGAATAAAGGTAAAATATTATTTATTTTTGTTTAAATTCTTAATATACCTAACGGGTCACGCCACAATGTTACGATAAGATTCTATGAATCACTATAAATATAGAATATCGACAACTCAAAGGTAAAAATCTCTTAGGCGACAGAAGAGTGTCTCGTTTGTTCGAGTTCATCTAAATTTGAGAAACAAATAAAACATTCTTTTTTCTCTTTCAATAATTTACAATTTATGCGATAATATTGATAGAATATGTTTTTTTGTTGGAATGCATTGGGCACTTAAGTATTCTTTGGATGAATATTAACCAATACTTATAGGACTTGAACTAATAATTATAATAACGTTAGAAAAGAAAAAAAACCCGCCCAAATACAACAAAACTTTTCATTGATGAGAAGGAAGAAAAAAAATAGTTGAAACGCTCAGTCTCTTCTGAGACTGACCAGAAATTTCATCAGGATGCGATTATTAAAGATTTTTTCTCGTTAGTTTTGGAAGGTTTGTTAATTATTTCATAAAACATACTTGTCTTTGAATTGTTGCTTGATTCCAATTCGCGAATAGGTTTAGAGAAGGCGTTTGTGTTATGGAGGAAAAATAAATAAAAAAGAAAACAAAAAAATTGCGAGCTATAATAAAATTTTGGTATTGTGGAAAGAAAGAAATCATGTCAACATCTTTTTTTTTTAATGAATCATTGATAGTACCGGATAATAAATCACATACGAAACAACATAAACGCATACATCAATCATCATCATCCATTGGGCTTTCTTGCTCTTCTTTGTTTTCGTAAATTTACTCGACCCTACCAGTATCATTAACAAGTGAAAATTGGATTCCTATCGCATTTTATACATTCATATTATCAATATTCATTAATTCACATTCACACTAATTTTTATTCTAGTATACCGTACATTCTATCATCACAGACACATTTCATTGGCGTAACCACCCGTTACTAAGAACCTTTACTACTTTTTGTGCTTGTAGTTTAATCATTTGTTGTTTTTTATTAGTTTTTATTTAATTATTTATGATTATACGGTTCATTATTTATTTTTTATTTATTTATTTATTATTAGTATTTTTTTTCTCGTAACAAATGGTTTAACATCTTACAAACATACTATATTCATATTCATCACGTCACCGAGTTTCATTCTCATCATAGATCATCAAACTTATCGACGCGACAAAACCAAACTCACTGATATTCTAATATATCCATACAAAAACACAACACTCGCGCTAGATCTGACGATATAAAAGAAAGAAAAAAAAAAATAATATAAAAAGAAAAACACAGCTAACCGTCGAATGAGACGTAAAAATTCCAGCCGTCTTTCTCCTTATGCTCCGGTTTCTTATTGTTGGTCGGAATCTTGATAGCGCTGAAGGCTTTCGACGTCTTTTCAACTATCACGCAGATTCGGTTGGAGCTGAAGGTTCATCAGTCTCAAGCATCACACTCACATCATTGGAATTTATCTTCATTCTTGCGTTATCACACATCGGTTAAATCATCCATTCGCCTTTTTTCAACAAAAATCCTCCAAGTCGGTTTCGTATGATTTTTTAGAAGCGGTAGTTTTTTTTATTTTATTTTTTTGTTTTAAGACCGCGGACAAATCTTGTATAGGAGGATTGCTAGGATACCGAATCTTGGCCCAGTGGATATTTTGTTTTTTCATAACATTACCAGTAGACGTCATCTCATCATCATATTTTTTTTTTGGAACTCACGCACATCTATCAACTCGCATCCGTACTATCCAATCTTGTTGTCTTTGTATTGTGTTTGATAGTTTTCTAGTAAAATCAAATTGCACGACAGTACAACCACGAGGTGATCTGGAAACATGAGAAAAAAAAAAATATGTATACTTTGCAATTTCAAGTTTCTTCGGAGTTCAACTTTATTCCTTTTCTTGAATTCTTTTTTTGAATTTCGTTGTGAAATTTGAAACATGCAACCCGCCGCGCTTTTCACGTATACCTAACGTATCCTAGCCTGTCACTGCTCGTTTCACGTCCAAGAATTTTGTTACAACGATAAAAAAGAAAAATGCTGAGGTAATGTATTCAAAAAAATACTCACCAACTAGACTGAACATTCGCCGCATTTTTAAGCTTTCGAATTTCTTTGGTTGCCCACGTAGCTAGCGTCTTTGTTTTTCCGGTACGAGATCTGCGTCCTTTAGTCAGCAGTTCTGTCAAAGGTTCAGTTTCAACCATTGGGAGTAAATCGACTCCAAACACGGTTACGAGATCTCCGAGGAGTCCAGCTGATGCCGCAATGTTTCCATCGGAGTGTTCTCTGTCTTGAGCAATCGATGTGATGAACTGGATCATAAATGGAACGTGTGGTTCAACCAAAGTGATGTCCGGACTAGGTAGAGTTCCATCTCCTTTAAGACCCTGCACAATTCCAGTGTAAGCCTCAATGACTCCTTCTCTCAGTTCGTTCAAATAATCAATCAAATCGTAGTCAGTTCTGTCGACGTTCGCCTGCGAAGCCTGTGCTAATGTCTGAAGAACGATTTCCAAATATTTTTTAAACTCCGGCCCGATACTCAGGGCAATATCTCCAAACACGGAGAGTATCTGAGGCTTGACGGATCTGTGCACGGTGTTATTACTCAGATTTTCCAACAACAGAGTCATTATTTCGTCGCAATATGGAAGAACCTTGTTTTTAAGGGCTCTGCAAATGTCACCTGTTAGGCCTACAGCGGCGCAACAGACTTGATATTCTGCGTGATTTTTCAATCCCAAATACAAAAATGGCTTAAAGGCATCCATGTATTTGAGAAATCCCTCGCCGAGAACCTCGACAAGCGTCGATACAGCCATCAAAGCATCCTCCTGAACACCCCCAGCTTTGCAAGAATTCGAATTAAACATAGACAGCAAGGCCGTCATGATAGCATCGGATATTTGCGGAGCATCTTCGGGAGTTACTTTTCGAAGCACTGACTGAAGCGTTGCGCAAAGAAGTGATTGTAGGTCGTTGTATTGAGCGCGATCCGAATGACTTTGTATGTGCGTTTCCATCTGTAGAACCTGCTGCAATCTTTCTAATATAACCATCGTTGTTCTTTGGACAGTGACGTAACAATCGCTGGGAGAATTTTTAACCATTTCCATAAGCGCTTCGTAGGCAGCTGACCTCAAATTAGCTTGCGCTCCATCCGCACGATCCGTCGTTTCCAAAAGTCTCTGAATGATAAAATCGAAGTATTGGGACATGCAATATGTTTCCGGTTGACCGTCATCGCTTGTCTCCGCAGACTCGTAACTTGCTTCAGCTAGTCCCGTAAAAGCCCAGCAGACGTTAGCTGCGACTCTTGGTTCGGCTTTCAGACCATTTACCAGAGATTCTAATAGCGGTTTTAGGTACGTTTCGTTTATCGCAGCCTCTGGAATTATTTCGCAAATTCTTCCGAACGTCCATGCCGCTGTGTCTCTTACCACAACGCTGTTATCATACATCAGTTGAATCAATGTTGGCATAGCTTGTTCGACGAGAGGCCTCAGAGTATTAGGTTCAAGTCCTCCAAGAATTGATCCGAAAGCCATTAGAGCCGCGTCTCTAAATCTCCAATCTTCGTTCTTTATGTTATCCTTTACAAAAGGTAGAACGTACGGAACTATCGCATCCTCGCAGCACGAACTCAGTAGCATTAAACAGACACCGGCAGCCTTTGACGGGTTCCAATCATCCTCGTCATCAAATTCTTCTTGCTTGGTTAATTTCTGAACTAACACTGGGACGAGATACTGCAAAGCGCCCTTGGCATAATGCCGAGACACTCGGAGGGGCGGTCTACCCCCGTCCGATGCTTCGCCTTCTTCCATTGACAGGTCAACCTCCTCATCGGAAACGTTGGACCAAAATTCTATGCCTTGAAGGGCCACTTCGTCGATGTCGGAACGCATTGCCTCTAGAGTTATCTGAAAGTGGATTAGATATTCATACAAAGGTGCATGACAGAATCGTGGATTTAAAAAACTTCAAGATCGGACGCAACTTACAGGGAAAAGTGCAGGGCCCATGTATGGTTCCATGTACTGATAGTATAAAGACATTATTTTAACTAGGCATTGTAGAGCTGCGACACGTACTTGAGTGTTGCTGGACTGCGTAGCTTCGCAGACAACTTCCATTATAAAATTCCTTTCGCTCTGTAAAAAATGATCTATTATCGACATTAAAGGAATTTATAACTTCAACTGTAAAAAAATATACCAACGAACCTCTATATCGAAATTTCCTTTTGTAAATTCGAGGGAATTAAAAAGAGCGCTAGTAGCGGCAAGTCGCACATGACTCGAGGTACTGGATCCTTTCATGCAGTGAATAATGGCTGTTAGTATTTGATTTGATTGGCTGACGAGCACTTCACTGTCGATGTCCTGGCAAATGTATCCAATAGTTTCTAATGTCGCTTCTTTCATCATCTCTGTGCTGTTTGCATCTGTCACATTGTTCACTAAAACGGGTATCAGGTTGTTCCACTGGCCAACTGGAAGTTCTGCGACAGCTACATAAGCCACACATTGGGCAGCTGAACTTGGTCTGTTATTTTCAGTGCCTAGCGCCCCAAGGATCTGGATAACGATGGAAAATGTTCAAATCCAAGTCAAAATTTTGGGAAGAATCGCACTAACTTACATTTTTTTTTATGTAATCTCGAGATTCAGCAGGTATGGCAAGCCAGCGCTGTTGATACTGTAATTTCAAAGCAGGATCTTTAGACGTCAACTGATTTTTGAGCTGTAAACCTGCCGCCATTCGTGCCACTGTACTCGCACCCCCTGTGACGAGCACTCCGCTAAGATGCCGAATAAATTCATGCTGTGGAGAAGTTTTACAAAGTTAAATTGTTCAACTAAATTATTTGTTCAAAAGAGAATAACACTCACGAGATTCGCTTGTGCAGCCTGTTCCAGATAGTTTTGTGCAGCCTCGAGCTCATTCTTGTCTGAAACGATTGGCAATATCCAATTAAAACGTGTGAATCGTCATGGATGAGGGACGGGAACGAAAACATTGTTCTTCAAGCGAGAAGTGGATTGATAAATAGTTTTAGAACCCGAAAAATAGGGTCAGTAATGGTTCGTCTGATGAATACAAAGCCAAACAACCCCCTCCCTTGGTATTTTCCCCCCTCTTAGCCACCGAAAACGTGAAAAGGGGAGTATTTTCTTATACGTACATAAGGATAAAACGAGAAATTGGGAGCAATGTATTTCGGTTTAAGAATTTTAAATCACAAAATTTAAGAAAATTTGTAACCGTCGTTGACCAGGTCGGCGCTATGGTAGTTATCGCGACCAATTCCTGATGGACGCAGCGATGAGAAAGTCGGTTATTTTTCCCCCTTATTATCTTTGACGGTGAGGTTTTTAAAAGATCTTCCCATTTTCTGACCATCGCCAATCGAAATTTCGAGGGTTCTGTTTTCAACTATGTAGTTGGATAAAAATACATATAATGGGCAACTAAATTTCGAAAAGTAGCTTCTTTATCTTCTGTAGGAGCTAACAGGAACCGTGCATGGATTAAATAGGATGATTATAACGGTTGGTTTCGTCAATTTTGGCATATAAATTTGTAGACGCGGTCTGAAGAATGGATGGGGTTGGATGAGATTTGTGGATGCAGGACGACGGGGTTACAATTCTGGTTTTTGATTTCGAGTATCTTTTTTTCTTTTTTTTTTTTTTTGTCAACGTCAAGAATACGACTCACCCGAAGAAACGGTCTTCTCTAGGACCTGAATCAGATGCACAGTTGTCGGATCCATTTGTACGAATTATTATTTTGTTTGATACACTTTATTTTTATAACGCACTGCTTATTTCAAACCAATAATTTTATTATATTTTAAAGCCACTGGCAGCAACCGGCAGTCGCCCACATGTAGGACCGAGTCACTTTTATACTTCGTCTTTCACGACACAGTATCCCCTTCCACTTCCTGTTTTATCGCTCTCCACGCAATCCCTAGTGGCTGAAATCAGAGGGATATTTTCAACGCCATCTTTTGGAGCCCGCTAAATTTCGGTGCTGGCTTTTTCTGACAGCTTCCGGTTTGGTAGTGGGCAAAATATTAATCATCACAATCCTATATCACAACCATATTTCCAAAAAGTGGGAATTTGCAGTCTGCTAGCAAGCTCAGCGCCAGAGCTAGCCGCTGAGCTGTCTTCAATATTGAATTCCTTCATTTTTACCATATATCACTTTTCAAAATGTGGGCAGATACCGTTTTAATCGTATTTATTAGTATCTGCACTGCTCTTCTTGGAGAAGGTAAAAAATATCATTGCTTCTTGTTTTTTTCCTTATTGGTCTAACCTGTCTGCTGGAAACAGTTTGTTCTACAATTATTAAGATAATTGTTCATCGCTTCACAGGACTGACTTGGCTTATGGTATACAGAACGGAAAAATATCAGAAACTCAAAGCGGAGGTAGAAAAACAGAGCAAAAAACGTGAGTCATGTTTGGTCAAACTCCAGTTTTTTGCAGAAAATTTTTTAATTCACAGTTTTACCCTCATTTCCAATGTAGTCGAGAAGAGAAAAGAGGCACATGGTGACTCATTGGATAAACAGCAGAAAAAAAAGATAGAACGTGAAGAGGAGAGGCTTAAGAATAACAATCGGGATCTTTCACTTGTCAAAATGAAGTCAATGTTCGCCATTGGATTTGCATTCACTGCTCTCCTGAGTATGTTCAACAGCATTTTTGATGGCAGGGTCGTTGCCAGGCTTCCTTTCACTCCAATAAGCTGGATACAAGGACTTTCTCATAGAAATTTACCTGGTGACGACTACATGGAGTGCTCGTTTATATTTTTATATATTCTCTGCACAATGAGCATCAGACAAGTAAGATAAGTAATTAATTTGTCTTTGAAAGTGAGTTGCAAACCCCACTGAATGTTTCTTTCGTTTTTAGAACATACAGAAGATCCTTGGCTTTGCTCCCTCCAGAACAGCAAGCAAACAGAGCGGTAGCATCTTTGGCCCTCCACCACAACAATTTAAGTGATTTATTAAGAGAGAAAAACAAATAACATTTCTTTCCATCGACTTGATGTAATTGGTGAATTTCCTCTATACCAGAACACTCTCCATTTCATTAAAATTTACAATATTTGTCGAGAATAATTCAAACAACCGTGGTTTTTTTTTCAAGAAAGTATCTTTAATATAGTAGTTCCAATAGTCGGAAAGCGTATTATGGGCACTGAAGCGTACTTCATACAAAAATACAACATGATTCTCTTTTATCAAATCTAAAACATCCTTTGTCTTTCAGAATTTTACTCCTACTCGACGTTTACCTTTGTCTCAATCTCATCCTCGGTCTTCATCTTTGCCTTGATATAGCAACTCTTTCTTATCTCGTATCCAATTGCTGCCCCCATCGGCGGTGGAACGGCATTACCTACTTGACGATGTTTGTCCATGATGTTACCAAAGAAACGATACGTGTCGGGGAAACCTTGAGACCTCGCACACTCTCTTATGCTCACAACTCTCGTCTGTTCTGGATGCAAAACGCGACCCTAAAAGCAAACATTTTCACCAAAAAAACATCAGTTTTATTTGTCAATTATTTCTTACACTTCCAACTCCAAAAATCTATATTCACCTGTTTTCCCATTGGCTCAGGATTCGTAATCGTTGTGCTGAAAAATCCGTCCCATTCAAGCCGCCCGTAAAGTCCAGCCCAGTGATTGTGACGGTTACCAGTGTGAGGCAAACACCATGGAATTAACGTGTTAAATTGTCTATCCACCGGTTCACAAGGTCTTCCAGTGCAGCAGCTGCAGACCCCTCGGAATGCCCCCGTTGAACTTATTCCAGCTTTTTTATCGTGATGATTGTATTGTCTGAAAATTTGATCGAAACACGTGTTATTATTATTCGTTACTAGGCCTTTGAAAATTAAAAATTGGTTAAATACGCACAGCTTTTTAGCGAATGTTCCATCACTGAGCCTCTGTTCTATATTTGGCAAATCTCTCCAGTCCGAACCAGCAGCAGTTGGAATATGTGCTATCCTCGCCTCGACTAACGGAGCCATTTCTTTGCAAATGTGATCATGTAGCATAGCTTGATACTCGTTACCCCTGATCTGAAGATTTTTTTTGGTTCAGTTTTTACATTTTCAGAATTGTTCAATTTTAACCCACCTTTCTCTGGAAATGCGTGACCGGCTCCCCACCATAGGACATTGTTTCCTTATCCCAACCATTTTTAATGTCCGGTAAATCTGACATGGCATCTTTGACGCTTATCGTCCTGTAGGGAGCTGAATCGGTCCACTCGCAGTTAGAAGTGTACTGAAAAGATGGAAATTTTTATTCCGCAAAATGTTCTCTTCCGTTTTATTCGAAGCAGTGAAAGAACATCTCCTAAAACAACTCACCTTTTTACCATCTACTACGACACTCAGCTGGCAAGCACGTTTGCTAAATACGTTAGAAGGCTCTGGATAACTTGGGAGTACTTCACCGGGTGCAGCAGCAAGGATTACGAGCCTATGAAACCAGAGGGAATTAACTGCGACTTTGTAAATAAGTCACGTCGGGTTTAAATTAAAATCTAGAAATTCACCTTCTCCTAGTCTGTGGGACACCATAATTCCCAGCTTGAAGTACTCCGTAAGTACACTGGTAACCCATTCGAATGAGGCATCTCAAAGTCAGCTTAAGCACCATGCTTCTTTTGAAAGTAACAAAATTCCTAACGTTTTCCATGATGAAAAACTTTGGCCGGTAATAGTCGCAATACGACAAACACGAGACAACCAACGAATTTTTGAATAATGAATACTGTCGTGAATTGAACCGATTCATTCCACTAAAACCCTGACACGGAGGCCCACCGCACAGAAGCTCAACTTCTCCTCGCTGCGGGAGAAGCTGCCCGTGCTCGTCTTTTTTTTTTCCCTGAGATTTGGAAAAGAGAATAGACAAAACAGTCTAGACTGAAAATCGTATGTGAGGCCCGCCGATACTTACATCCATCACCATTCTCAGCAATAGGTTGCAATCTTCGGAGAAGACTATTGCGTTTGGATTGTTCAGTCGGAAGGCGTGGGCTGCAGGTTCTTCCTTTTCGATCGCCCACCGGCTCTCAGCTATTCCAGCTTGATGCAAACCTTCGGAAAGTCCTGGAGCAAAATTGGGGGGAAAAAATTTCAGTCTCCACGGGTTTCAAAGATCCTAAAGTATTCTTTGAAATGGCCTACCTCCGCATCCTGCAAAGACGTCTAGAGTTTGTAAACGTTTATGAACCTCTGGATGATTGGGTGGAACATGAATAGTAAGTTTTCTATCGCTTTCCAAGACGCTTTTACTTTTTCCCTTTCCTTTGCCTTTTCCTTTACCCTTCGACTGCTTCCCAATAATTATTGCGTGCGGGGGAGGCTCTTCAAAGTTCTTTTCATCAATGTTATAAGAATGCGAGAAGTAAAATCGATTTGGACCAGCATTTGACCATTCTTCGATAGACTGATCTAAATTTTCCGAATACACCAGGTGGCACTTGCCGACGACTTTCTGAAACTTGAGATCCCGCACTACGGAATGATGCTATTGAAAATTATGCCGATCGGTTTTCCAACGTAATAAAAATTTCAGTTACCTTCTCTACTCCAGTATAACATATTCAGGTCCGCTTGCTCTACGGACTCTTGTAATTTATGGGTATTTTCTGGTCTATAAAGTTTTATCACAGTAATCCAAATTTCATCGGAGGAAACGAGCTTATCTGTCGTCGTCGCATAGATGGAAGAAATGTGCCCAATGTTGAAAGGTTCTGGGGTGTCAAAGTTAGAACCTTTTACGTGATCCGATGACTTCCGGTAGAACTCTGGGTACAAATCCTCATCGACATTTTCCTTCTTGATCCGCGGAGATTCCGCTTTTGAAACGTTATACTTAAAAGAGAACGTCCCAGGCATCAGGTAAACTGTACTTCCGACTCTAAACTCATCTCCTTTGTAATGAACAACATCGTAGAAAACTTTATCGTTGCTTATTTCCTCTCCGCGTTCGTCAACCTTAAAAAAAATTGATAAACACTCTTACATTTGATTCTCCTTTTCTAAAAAATCAACAGTCAAATCAACTCACCCTTGGAATGTATCTTTGTTGAATGGTATTGAAACGAGCGCACGCCGGGCAAAATCTGTAGGCTATATCTTGGCGCGAACATTCCGGATCCGGCAAAGGGTCCTCGAAACGGGCAGTTTCCACTTGGTACCTTTTTTGGTAGAAGAAAGTTTTTTGGTCTACATCGTTGATCTCGTCCTCGGGGCACAGCTGATTGCCGCCTGAAAGAACGTGAAAGTTTCTTTTCACAATTTTGGATATTGTTTAAATTATTTAGTCTACCTTCGTTGATGTCTTACCCAATTCAGCCCAGTTGTCGGAAATATTTTTTCGTATCACTTTGGCTTTGCATTTAACAGCAGAAAACGCGGCTTCTTCACATTCGTCAACGAGGAATAGTTCGATCGGATCGGAAGTTTCTCCCAAGACGGTGTCACCGCCTCTGCAAAACCAATTGGCATGGAATAATTTTTTTTCTCCATTTATCACCTCGTACATGTAAACTATCTTGGCGATGTACAATGGGATGGCTGGATCGTCAGGTTCGATGAGAACACAATCATTGATCCGAAGTTCTTCGCCCCCCACTAGGACAGATTCATAGAAAATTCTCCGTCCGTCGTTCGCTATTTCTTTTCCGAGCCACTCAATTTCTTTTTTTATTTTCCCGAGACCCTTGGCAACTTTGTGACTGAAGGCAGTAGTTCGCTCTGCTAGTGCCTCGTATTCCTCCTCATCGTCAGGATCCGAGTCGTCGGCCTCCTGCAAAATTCAATATCTCAAGATACATTGCTTTCTGAACTGACGATGAGCTGTCTTTTGGCAAATCCATACCTGCAGAGCCATGTTGGGACATCTACGCTCGATACAGGCCTGCTTGGTTCTACCGGATCCTCCAAATTTTGTCATGTCTTTGCAGTGAACGCAAAGACCACAATCAGGTTGTTGACATGCTTCGCAGACCGCGCATCTGCGTCTTTTAGGACCCTAAGAAAATAACGAGCTTGAATACGTCTGAAAATTCAAATTTGTCGATTCATGCACAGAAAATAGTTTCTACAGTTCTTTCCCCATCGTTGTGCTTGTCCAACTGGTCCGTGAAGAAAGTTTCGAATACGTTTTTCACAAGATGTGTCGTTGTGGCTTTTGTCCACGCAGGTTTTTTAAGTTTTTCAAACTTCCGCGTTGTCTTACGCATCGCCAATCTTTTTCCAACTGTGACACCTGCCAGGCTAACTAATGTTCGCATACAGGGAGTAGTTATCAACAGGTCCTCATCAGATTTTGCAGAAGAATCAAAAGATTGAACTTGGTCACAGACGAATTGTGCATGTCGGAGCAGCGTGTCTTCCGTTAGTCTCGAATGCCCATTTGGTGGGACCGTTATCTTTGGAAGAAAAAGACAAGCAAGACAAAATGAATATTGAGCTAGATTTGAATAATGTCTCCAAAGTTTACCTGAAGCTTGTTTAATAGATCTTCATAGGCAGGGTTGAATTCGTCTAGCAGAAATTCAATGACAAGCTTACTCAAGTGTATTTTTTCTCTGACAGCTTCCATGAACGGTGCGTACTCATCAGAGGGTTCCATCAGAATATACTCTCCAAATGCTGTGCTGAAACCTATAAGTGCTATTTCGCCGCCATCGAAACCGGAAATCCACCATTCATTTATTGGTCCTAAATTCATGGTTGGAACACCACCTTCAGGGTAGGGACTCTCCTCATAAATTGCCTTCATGTAGCCAGAAAAGTAGAGTAATACATTACGCTCTATGAGACCTGTGTCAAATGGGCAGAGATGGCCATTCTTGTCATAGACGCTGAAAATAAGAATAATTCAAAGTTAGAAGATGATTGGATATGTTTCTTTTCAAATGTACTCTGCTTTACCTGAAATATGTAATTTTGTTTTGTGGTCTCTCATCACTTTCATGCATGCTCGATTCCTCGCCTGTAAAAAGTGACAATCTCGGGTCGGTGAGAGCAATGAATTCTTCAACGGCGCCATTAGGATGTCCCTGGTACAATTTTGTCTCTGCATCTCCAAGCTGCTGTTTGCAAATCTGGCAATTTACAGGGACATTTTTTTTAATTTCAACCTTTGGCTGCAAAGTCTCAGCCTCATTTTCATCTGGCTCGGCCTTTGTTTCACGCTTGAGCTTCTTCTGCATGCTCTCATCTGTCTCAAGATCCAGAATAGCTACCTGGTCAGGGCTAATTTCAACTTTCAAGATGCGATCTCTCAACTGTGGCTCTGAATTAATTTTCTTCTGTGCCTTAGAGAACATGGAGGCTATCAAAGGCTGGGAGGAATCCAAGACATTATTCCTCTTCCTTAATTCCTTGTTTGCTGAGTTATTTGATGGCCAAGAACGTTTTTGCCTTTGTTTATCAGTATACGAAGAAGGTCCCGCGATTTGATAGCTGGGCAATTTGGCAAAGCGCCTTGTCCTGGGGGAAGGCGCTTCCTCGCTAACAGTTATTATACTTTGTTCGATGGCTAACCCATCGTTGATGGCATTATCAATATCCAGATGGTTCTCCTTTTCACAGAAGTCACTTGTGGATGGGGAGGAAATAATCGCTGAAGACATCATACCCGAACTTCAGCAGATCAGTTTCTCCGTGAAGTTAAAAATTGTCAGGATCTAATCACCGCACCATGTATATTATAGCGTTTTTTACTGGTCGAAAAGTGCAAATTGTGAGTGGAGCTTTATCTCAAGGACAGAGAGTGCTACACTACACTAGTTTCAGCCCAGTGAAAAACGCCATTATATATTTAGTACTTATCTCTTTGTGGTGCTGTTTTCACCCTGACGGA
The DNA here is from genome assembly GCA_963932425.1 of Athalia cordata. NCBI lineage: Eukaryota > Metazoa > Arthropoda > Insecta > Hymenoptera > Athaliidae > Athalia > Athalia cordata. The sequence goes on along the minus strand of OZ010628.1, from coordinate 252,297 downwards.
ATGTAGCTCTGGATTCGTTGAAAGAATCTTTCACCACAGCCGTTGACTGAAATAGAATCTTCAGTCAACGGTCAACGCCACAGGTGAAGAACATATCCTCTTCGACCACAGCTTTCACACTGACACGGGACGCTCATTTCGCGCCAAAATTGTGGCAAACTAAACATTGTAGTCTAGCAGAAACTCTCCAAAGAGTGCGCTACAGATTAAAGGGTCTCTACATAAAGACTCTTTTTTCGCGCGTTTACCGTTCAAACTCAAAGCGAAAATAAATAAAACCGCTACATGTCTAGCAGCCTTGGCCTGAGCGAGAGTCAAAATTTGGGGTGTGAACCTCTGAAAAACGTGAAAAAATGTCGTCAGAAAATATAGATCTATGTATGTCGTACCTGAAGAAATGTAACGGTAATGAATGTCTGAATGCAACTTTATTGACAGTTTGCATGAAATATCTAAAGTTAACCTCGTCAAATTATTGTAGATACAAAAAAGACAAACACAGGGTTCTCCGAGATGTTGATAATCCTCCAGACTGAAGTCGCAGCCAGCGGTCTTTCCGAAAAACAGTTACAACTCCTTGTCTCAGTCATCACCAAGGTGTCCATGCGTAAGGATTATTCCCAACATCCAAGCATTATGTTTCCTCATATTTCAAATCAGTCTCCATTACTTTGAATTTCACAGCTGTTACACAACGTTCCTCTCTAATCAAGTGTTTAATACCTATTGGTAAGATGAGTGAAAAAATTGTCGAGGATATTTGCTTGTGGCTGATGTCAGCTGCGAAAAACCTGCCTGTAAATTCAGGTATTGCCGCGGTAAACTGGATAGTTGGTAAGTCATAGTTTTCAGCTTTCTCATCCAACATTCTGCTTTATGTTTATTATTATTATCTTCTCTCACAGGACTTATTGACTTTGGGTTGATCGAAATCAAGACTATCAATACATTCTACGATGCATTCTTTTATATGCTACTCAAGAACCAAAAATTGGTAAATGTTTTTGTTTACTGTGTGCAGAAGAATCTTAACTAATTCAAAAATTTTTCCATGCTTAGGAAATATTATTCGCACGACTAATTTATATCCTCACAAAACCTGAAGATGTGACTCGCAGGCAAGTTTCAAGGCTTTTGAAATTACAATCAAACTATGGAAAGCCACGAAGACATCTGGTTGCGCTGTTGTCGTGAGTATTATTATTGAAGTTTCAGATGTACGTTTACTTCAAATAAATCAACAAAAAATTTGACAGACTCTTTAAATCCTACAAGCCTGAATGTGTCCCTGAAAGAATTCAAACAACGAACATCGAAAGTATATGGAAAAGGATTCCCGAGGCTTTACGACTCGATCTGCAAGAAGCAGCTAAAAGATGCAGCGCTAGTCACTTAACTCCTACTTTGCAGCTAAACTTTCTGTCAGCTCCAACTTCAAAACAATTCGTAAGCGAAAATCCGCGATAATCCTAGTCGTTTAATCACATTAAACCTGATTATTTGCCTCATTTTCAGAGACCAGCTGGAAAACAGAGATTACTCATTCCAATGGTTGGTTACATCAATGTTGGATCCAGTTTGTCACAAGAAAGGGGTACCAAGTCAATCTTTGAAGTTCGAAGGTATGTAGGTCCAGCCAAAATTTTCAGAAGCAACTGATGCTCTTTTTTTTACTCACAGTTTAGAGGAGCTTGGGAAGCATCAGTTGATGTTAGAGTTACCATGCAATGCGTTGTCTCTTCTAGTAAACATTGCTGGTTTCCATGTCCTCACTTTCTCCTCTTCTGACTACCAGAGTAGATTTTGTTACAACCTATACAACGCGCTTGAGAATGGTAAGAAACTTCCGCGTTGCTTTCTACTTGATCGTTCAAGCATCTAAAACAAATTTTCAGCTTTTATAATTGAAGTGGAAAAATATTCTCACAATGAACGTGACAGGCTGCTTTCCATGACCGCCGACCTCTCTCGTTACATGCAACAGGAAATTATGCCTGCGAGTCGTTTTCTCCGTAAATATATTCCATTTTGGAACACCAAAGATCATCGGGATAGTATTCTCAGCCTTATAGAGTGGATGACAATACCTTCATACTCCGGTAAACTTTCGGAAGGTTTACAAAATAGAAATTCAATTAACCAACAAATAATATTTAAACAAATTTCAGATTTTTGCAGATTTATTCTCATTCCCCTGCAAACGATGTGGGAATCTGCCTCGGTGGAAGTGAAGTGCAAGATTCTTAACACTTTCCAAAAGATGATAACGAATTTGGTGAGCATCAAGTTGGAGATTGTATCAAAAGACTTTTAAACACGTTTCTTTTGTTATCTTTTCAGTTTATTAAACAGGGTCTTCCAGAGAGCCGGACTAACGACGCCGCGCTATTTCTAGGGAATACGCAACCCTTGGAATTGGAAGAAACCATGCAATTATTTATGAGTTTCATCCAAGAACTAATCACATCTGGTCTCTACGTTGAGACCGATAATTCTATCCTGCTGTCGGAGGTTCTCACTTTCTACGAACAGGTATTTGTCTTGGTCTTTAAAGTACGAAAGTAACAGTGCTCTTGAAAACCGTTTTTACTTTTTAAGATTGCAATGCTAGAAGAACGCACAAATCTACCTCTCTTAACCGTTGCGCCTCCGGCTGCAATATATGGTGGATTTCTAAGTCGTGACATAGCAAACCTTTCTAGGGTTTCTGCGTTACTGTTGAGATACCGTGACATAGATGCCAAACTCCGTGAATCCTATAGCCGTGATTTATTTAAATCACAAATAAAAACTATGAACATGTACGCGAAAGATCTAGCGAAAAGGCTCTGGTATAACGGAACACTGAGCGGTGATAAGGAAGTTTATCTCCTTGGCACTGTGGAAGAAACAATTATAACAGATCTTCGTAATAAATGTGATTTGGAAGAAATGCTGAACATCTCAAATCACTACGCCGTACTTCCTTACAAATGCTCACTCATGGATATTGGACTACAAATCGATATGAAAGAGGTTTAGTTCGTTTTTAAAATTTTAGTTTTTGAAAAAAAAAAAAGAAAAAAAAACAATGATCATCTCGCATGTTGTTTTTTTTCTAGGATTATCTAAGAGTCGCAGAAACTTATTATCCAGCGGTATCCAACTTCTTGAAAATCTTCAGTGATTAGGAAGCAGAAAATCGATCCATGTGAGTGCAATGTTTCTCCATTATTTTTTCTCAACTTAAACACTGATGAAACAATAAACCGCTGATAAAAAATGCAAGTTCAGGGAAATAATTTTTTTATTTTTCATACATACGACTGACCAGCATCGTACATTTTTATGGATTTTATTGGAATTAGTAATCACAGCTACCTTGTTTGAAAGGGCACCGTTTTTTTTTCTTCTGTCTTTTGTTTTTCAATCTTCTACCTATATCAAATCAACTATAAAACTTTGATCAACGTCCATGTTTGCAAGTCAGGAAGCTTGAAGCGTTTTTGAAACCAAGTAGGTTTTATATTTTGTATAAATATTAATACGGCGATTAAACAGTGCCTGCTAACGTTGGTTAGGCTGTTATTCATATCCTGGTGGAGGTGGCTTAAATAGTTACCCAGATTGAGTAAGAATAGCAGGATAAATTCAACTGCAGAGAAAAAAAAGAAGATTTCTACGCCTTTATTAATTGGAATATCAGGTATCGTTCGGCAATTAGGTACGCTGACCAACTTGGCCTGGAAAAGAACCGTGTTGTATTTGAATTAATAATTATCAGCCTGTGAGTATATCTGGCACCAAACTGGACAATGGCTGGAAACTGCGCCGCCCCATTTCCACCCACGAGGTATGCCGAGGTGCGTTAAACCCCGTCGGACAATTCCAGAATATCCTGTGTAGAAAAGCGTTCTCGATTTCTTACCCCAGGCAATATTGTCGTTGAACGAATACTCCTCAGAATCTGTTGATGTATTTTCTTGACTCGAAAATTCCAAGTCTAACTGCTCCGCTTGGTTTATTTTAGAGAAATCTCCAACAATCAGAGAATTTTCACAATTGCACAGATTTTGTACTGTCTTTAAATCCTTCGCACTACGTGAAGTAAGATTCACTAGTGTCACACTGAGCTTGTTTATCTGAAAAACAGATGAAAGTTGTTTGAGCCAGAATCATATCCTCGTTATCACTCTTCCGATAATATGAATTTAAAATTTACATCGAAAGTAGCGCAAGCTGCCAGTGGGAACAAATTTTCAGTTGCAGGAGATTGCTCTTGCAGAGATATTCCAATTTTTGCGTCTGCGTCCCAAAGTATCGCAAGACCATGTCCTAAATGGACGGAACGCCAAGTCCTTCGATTTTCTTGCCAATCTTTGACTCGTTTCAGTCTTGGAGTATTTAATTCCAACGTGACCTTAGACAGAGCTTCGCTGCTATCGATTTCTTGAAAGGCGAGCAAAGATAACCTGGAATTCAAATTTTTATTATTCTATTAATATGAAAATTGCTTGACAATTTTTTCATTTTTACCTGTTTTCAAGTATCGTTCTACAAATAACCTCTCTGACACCTGGATTGCAGGCCTTATCAACGGTGAAACTTTCAAGATTCCAAGTGGCGATTCTGAGAGACGATCTTCCCTCGAGTCGGCTTGAGAAATCGCAAGGTATAAGTGGCCGAGGGCTCGCAACGCTGAGAAGCTCCCAAATTTCTTCTTCCGATATCACAGAACTTGTTTCTCGGCTTATTTTGCTGAAATAATTCAACCACTGCTGAATCTTTCGATTAATCTGTTGTTCAGCACAAAATTCAATCGCAAATTGACGTTGATAATCGATCATAACTTGGTAAAACCATTTTCCAAACTCACTCAAAATTCGCTTTCGAATTAACTCCATTGACTTTATAAGTTTCTATCGGAACTTTTTCTTTACACCCTGAAATCGGTGTGCTCGATATTCTTGGGTTATTCCATAACGACGGGGACGTGCTGTTGCTTGGAGTAGGAGTTATTGACCCATCTGAATCGATGGCAACTTTCAGATAAGGTTTAATAAGTTCGAGACGTTGCCTTCCGATTCCTCTAACTTTCACTAACTCATCTACGGTTCGATATGGGCCTCGTCTGTGTCGTTTTTCAACAACGTTAGCTGCCAGCTCCTGAATAAAGTAGAACGAAAGGGCCGTAGAGCATTCCAGGTATGTAATATATCCATTTACAGAAATTTTGATAGACTGCTAACCTGATTGAAGCCTGGAATTCCTTGTAGCGCAAAAACACTCGCGCTGTTAATATCTAGCAAGCTTCCAGAGTTCCCTATTGAGTCGAGGCTTGTCGAAGCACGCGATGAAATCCCGCTGACATCCCCCCCTGGTGTAACGCAGATTTCAAGTCTGACTAATTCTAATTTATAAGCTCCAACACCGGAGACTAAGGCTAGGTCTTCGACTCTGTGAAAACGGCCAATAGCTTGCCTGTGGTTTACAATATTTCTAGCAACCGCTCGATTTATTCCTGGCAGTGTCATCAGCTCCTCTTCAGTTGCAGTATTTATGTTTAATTGATCAACCTGTGCAGAAAAATTCACGATGATTAAAACTTTTCTAGTTTTCTTTCTGATCGAATTTAACAAAACAATTCAGGCTTCACTCGATACTAATCAGATAACACGATAAAAATAAAGGCAGGGAAGCCTTACAGCTATTATTTGTTCTTCTGCTTTCTTTTTAATAACAATAACAAAAATAATAATATTTTATACACCTGCATGGTTCCGTCAATGTAACTGAAAGTATGTGAGATTTTGTGACTTTTGAAATGCTTTTTTCCAAGTCCTCCAAGGGAGACTCTCCGCAGACTCCGTACTTTGGATCCTCTACCGCCATGGTGATGAACATTACTAGATCCGGTCTGCCCCATTTTAATAAATGGAAAAGAGAACAAAAAAAAAAAAAAAAAAGAATCTGTTCAAGTATTCAGTCTCCTGAAACACTTGTAATGCATTATCTTTTGTTTAATAACAGTAGTTGGAGCATTAGGCACAGCTGCGATAAGAATCTGCCAAACCTGTAATCAGAAAGCACATATATTTAACAAACTGGAAAATCTATATTCCATATCTTAAGTTAAGCCCCTGATCTGATCATCTGTTATAAATCGATGACCAGATGAGTAGTTTGAAATCAATCACTATTACGTAATGTAATTTATTTTGGACTGATCGGATAAACCTCCAGGGTACGATATCGTAGCTCCTTCATAGTCTTTAATTCTCATATGGACTTCGAGCAGTGATATCATTTTATCTATGCTAGACTTGACGACAACGTGTGTTGTATATTAATGGAACGTGATTGATTGATTGATATTATCCAGAATCATTCAATTCATAAGTATCAATTACAATCAATAATATGTATAATATCAAAGAGTGTAGTTGTAGGGTATATTTTCACTTCGAGCTTCCTGCTTTTAATAATGATAAGAACAAATCAGGGACAGATTATCTGACAGGTCTGAGGGAAAGAGAGCACAGTACAGCGAGAAAGGTGTATTCGAAAATTAGAATCAGAAATAAAGAGTAAGAAAAGAAACTAAAGCCGAATGGTTGCGAAACTTGGAACGCGCGTTGATATCATTATAACAGCTATTATTAACAATTACTCAATAGCTGAGCTGTAGTAATGTTTTTCAGTAATCTAGAACTTACATGGCTTTATGAGAGACGTTAAATATTTGACGGATAATTCTTGAAGATTTTATAATTATGGCTTTAGCACAGTTTAGGATGGTAGACCGTCCTAATTGAGAAACTGGATTTCTTCATTATTATATCGCATGTAATAAAAAAGAAGTTCACATCCTATTTCGGGTATTGTTGCACTTCTTTTTCGTCAACCTCAAAGTACTCGATCGAGAACCACTCGATTATTTGACTCACAAATCTTAACAATTCTTTTTTATATAGCTGGTTCGGTCGATTTTAAGCAGATTTCTTCATGTGCTGCCAATTGTAATAATTGACAGGTTGTTGGTACTAAATATTTCGAGTGATCGAGTTTGTTCTCTCGATTTCTTCCAGCAGCGCAGTCATAGATGTATCAAACTTTATGGTCGTCAGTCTATTGAACATGGCCGAAAACAATGGCAATGGTTGTTGAGTTTAACTTTATGTTGTATTCGCACGGTAGTTGTCACCAAAAATTTGGTCTCTAAAGTTTATCCGGTGGATGGAATAAATTTGGAAACGTTTTAAAAGGTGAGTAGTAACATTTTTATTAACGAAGCTGTTATATCTTGCCTCGATATTTCACCGCCGATATTTTACCTGTTATTATTGAATATTCGCGTATTAAAATCTTACATGTACACATAGTATAAAAGCGGCGAGATCTCTACATGGGTTTAATTTATTTAAAAACGCCTATTTTTTGTCATAGAATTTCCTAATTATTGATCTTGCTTTGAATCAGATATAAATCGTCTTCGATAGAAGAAAATCACAATTTTTTTATATTCTCATCATCAACTCTCAACACGTACCCTCGTTCACACTATCCTTTATTATTTATTGTTACTACCAGTGTTGGATTTTTCAGCTCTTTAGCAAGCTATGGGCTGTTTTTTATATACTCAGAGATATTTCTAGGTCTAACAAATCCTTGGAGAATAAATTCAGTGTAGTACAGAACAAAGCATTGGGTTGTTTGCTATGCATTAAAATTTGGGAGAAAATTAATTTGAACCTTGTATTATTGTGATTTTCAGATAATTTGAACCACATTATGCGCCGTGACTACCTTAAAAAAAAAAATATATGCAGGATGCAAAATTAAAGACTGCAAGTTGCTGCTACTTGGTCTATTTAGGGTAAGAATATTTCTGACAATACTGGGAATAATTTAGGGGTTAGAAACTGAGATTCGTGAACTTGACGAAAGGTTTTTGCTTTTTTCTTTCACAGGCAAATAGTATTATGGCAACTGCTATTCAGAAGAATGGCATGAAACATTTGTCGAATGGGTCCTTAAACCACGTCGATAATGTTAATAATATCGACAGGTCAGGCATACACCCTGATAGCAAGGATGATGTGCTCACGGAAGAGTCACAACAGCCTAAGATAGAAGGGGAAATGGAAGCCCCTGAGATAGACATAGTGATAAATAACGTTGTTTGCAGCTTCAGTGTTAGATGCCATTTAAATTTAAGAGAAATAGCGCTCAATGGATCAAATGTTGAGTACCGAAGAGAAAATGGGGTAAATTTTGCACGATACTGATACCTAGATGATTAAAGAAAACATCAAAAGAACAATCGCAAAAAATCTTCGAAATTTTTAATCCTCCAGATGATAACGATGAAACTTCGTCGGCCTTATACAACAGCTTCAATATGGTCGTCAGGTAAAGTAACATGTACAGGAGCAACGAGCGAAGTACAGGCCAAAATTGCCGCCAGACGTTTTGCTCGCTCGCTTCAAAAACTGGGCTTCAAAGTGCGTTTCAACAACTTCCGAGTCGTAAACGTCCTTGGAACTTGCTGTATGCCGTTTGCTATCAAAATAACTTCATTCTCCGTCCGTCATAAGGAGAACGCCGAGTGAGTCGATAATGATAATTACAAATGAGCTTTCTCTTTGTGGCAGTGTTCTAAAACCATTTTATAACTTATTAGCTACGAACCTGAGCTGCACCCGGGTGTGACGTATAAACTAAAGGAGCCCAAAGCCACTTTGAAGATATTTTCAACGGGTAGTGTAACAGTCACAGGTTAGTTGAAAGCGTTCGAGATATGATTATGAATTTGTTTGAAAATCTTTCAAAAAATTTCAGCCCCTAGTGTAGCTGCGGTCCAAGCTGCGATCGAACACATATTTCCACTAGTCTACGATTTTCGTAAGGAAAGAACAGCAGAAGATCTCTTAGCTCTTCAAATGAAGAAGCGAGGTTTAGGGGCGAGTAACAAAAAAGTAGGAATCAGCGGTAACTGTCGAGACGATAGCCTCATACGGGAGGTAGCCGATACCGCTATGGATGAAGACATTCTGCCTTCTGAGGACGAAGGTGAAAGCGACGCCAGTTGGGACTGATCTGTTCATTTGTAGATTAGGGTATTCTGCTATACCCGATTTTGGATCAAAAAAGTGCTTGATTGTTTTTTATCAGTGACATATAAAAGATTAAAACAAAAGTTTAATGATATGATTCATTGTGTAAAAAAAAAAAGAAAAAAAAAAACAGTTATAGCTGGACTACACGACAATTACGATTACGACGATCAAATAAAACATGTTCTCAGTTATCATCGTCGCAATCTTCGTTATCCAGGAAACTTTTGTTTTAACTAAAAAGTTAAAACGATCGTGTTAATACCGCACGTTATAGGTGATTTCACAGCGATCTTTATTCGCGAAGATGAATGTTTCTCGCAGAACAAAATTTTAATAACAGACAAAAGTTTATCCGAAAACATCACTCGCGTACCTGAGTTGATCAGTTGGATAAATGCATAATTAAAGTTAAAGGAAAAAAAAAAAACACCAAAATAAAACTTCAAAGACTTACTCCGTGTGCAGAGTCGTGTAATTATAAATAATTAAAACCAGAATCAAATCCTCGTGAGTTACTTCTACGTTAGCAAATTAAAAGGAATAATCTTACAATTATTTGTTTCGCGTGACAAACAAAATATAAAAAAAACGAAATGTGCAAATCTGTTCCGAAAAAAAAGGAAAACAATAACACACCAAGTTCAAGATTTTTGTCATAGTTCGTTTCATGTTTGGCTGTTTGCTTTTTTTACTGTCATTCATTTCGAAAAACACAAGCAAAAAGCAAGAGATAAAAAAATTAAGTAAAGTAATAACTAATTATGTATACCGTGCCAAAGATATACGTACAAGAGCAAAGAGAGAATTTGAAGCATAGTTCGAAATAAACATTTTCAACCAAAAAAACGAAGAAAAAACCAACTCGTGAAAGTTAGATTATTTTGTTCGTTATGATGAAAATTAAAATAAGAGAGAAGACTAAGAAAAAAACGAAGACAAAAAAAAGATAAGTTCTTCATTACACGTGTATATCTATGTAAACCTATAGACAGTTGTATACATACATTTTTTTTCGTCACTTTTGTTTTCGTTTTCATACGGTTCTTTTTTGGTTTCTTTTTTCCTGTGTTTTTCAACTTATTCTTACGATCAATTTATTTCATGATTATCATCATTATTGTTATTACTATTAATAGCAGTGGTAAAAAAAAATCTGACCAACAGTGATTAAAAATTATTTGATTTATTAGGCTTTTCTCTTTGATTATCTTCTGTATATCTGAAAAATCCGCGCTCACTTTTTATTTGATTGTGTTCATATTCGTGTGAGTGTATTTTCGCTTCTGTGTACTATAAATGAGTTTGAAACGAAGAAAAAAGAATTATGAAATAAATTAAGAATTCATCGAGATCAATAAAGATGAATAAAAGGAATGAAAGATGAACACCTAATTAGATACGTTGTACACATACCTAGGTAGATATGATATTTATTTCTCTAATAGCGCTATGTTATACGTATTAATATACAAAAACAAATTTATGTTACAACGATGACGCTGACGACGACTTAGACGACGAATAAATGAATGAGAAACCATGGCGACGACTTTGATTATGAAGACTACTATGAAATAGAATGCTTGCATAAATATTGCAGCTTTAGATAAACTATGTTGAGCTGACTCAATTGTTCAAACGTAATTATTACTATTATTATCATCATTAACCATGATGATAACAATAATAAAGTTTTCTTGTGTATAGTGTGATAAAAAACAATTTATTAATCAATGACGAAAGCTGAAGAAAGTATAATCGTGTATGTTCCGATGGAGAAGATATATCTATGAAGAAAAAATGCTCGAATATGAATCAAAGAGACAATATACGATATACGTGTCACGTACTTTTTATCGCTTTTTGGATTAAGAGAACAAAATTAAGAATTTCTAGGTAAAAATTTAACGGTAAAAAGTAAAAAAAATAATGGCAAAAATTAGACGAAAAATTGAAGAAATATTCTTAGCACATTTTTCTAAATCGCGGGTTGTTTTATATCTAACTCGAAAAAGGTTGGCAAAAAAAATTCGGTTTTAATCTTGAAAAGTATCGTAGACCTCGGATCATAGTCCGAAAAATAACGGAGCAAAACTGAGACGGTGAGGTCTGGAGGCGAGTTGAGTTGACGTGGACAGCCCCATATATACATCCAATTCTATCGCCAATGATTCATTTCTCTTTTTCACTATTACACAATAACCATTTGTTGATCATACGATAAATAAATGAACAAAATAAATGCAATATAATTTACAGGCTCTCTGCAACGATCTACATCATCTAACATGAATATCGAATTCGTTTCCTTAAATATCATTACCATGATTATCATTATTATTATTATCATTATTATTATCATTATCATTACGAATTTAAAAAAGTTTCCTAGTTATATTGTACGTATATAGGTAGTATATTCAAAATCGTGTAGTTGATTACGGTACCCATAGCAAATATTTTATATTATTATACATATAAAATTATACCTACTATAGATCAATAATTACAATAGCAATACTCATAACGATATACTACCTTCCGTTATATGCATAAAAATCATTATTATCATTATCTGCATTATTATAATTGTATTATATTCTTTGTCGAAAAATACTATATAGGTGTAATATACCTATGCTTATATAGGTAGGTATTTATGTCACTGCCGGGTAACAATTTATACATATATTATGTCGAAAACTATGATTATTATTATCTCATTATCATTATTACCATCATTGTTTTTGTTGTTATCATCAACATCATTGTCGTCATCACCATTATTATTATTATGATTATTATGATTATTATTACTATTATTTAAACATCATTCACGACAGGAATTATTGTCAATCATTTTTGTATCTCATTGTTTAGATTTTACGAAGTTGACGCAGAACCATAGATAATATATCCATAGCGGAATAACTACATCCACTCGATTATATAAACTTAATAGTTTTATATTAATTGATTAATATTTGTCAACATTTATCTGTGAAAGAATTATTCTAGTTGTTTCACAAACTTATTCAATTATTCTTTCAGATTTTTTTTTTCTAAAGAAGAGGGAAAAGATAAATTAATAAATGAACAATTAACGTACATAGTATGATGTGATACAAAAGCAAAGGTCAAAAAAGCAGAATATTTGTGAAGTAGTATTTATAAAACAGAAAAAAAAAACAACCACAAATTGATAAACCTGGTCACGTGAAGCCTTCTGCAATGTATAAATGATGAAAATTCGAGTTTACACCATGCAATGCGTAGGAGAAAGATCCATAAAAAAAATCATGCAAAAAGTCTCAAATTAGACACATAGGATTAGTAGTCGTAAATATGTATGATTCTATAAATAATAAAGAAATAAATTATGCCTGATACTACTACTACTACTACTACTACTAATAATAATAATAATAATGATAATAATAATAATAATAATAATAATAACAACAATAACAGAAATAATAATCGTAATAACGACACAACCAAAATACTAATAGGAATATATTAAATAATACACGTGCGTTCGGCGTTATGATCTTCATCGTCCGAACTCCACTTGCTAGATAAAGAAAAAAACATGAAAAAAAGAATAAAGAGTTACTTTCGGATATGTATTTATCATAAACTCGACTTATATGAATACGGGATCCCATGAATCAGAATAATATCACACGACTGCTACTAATTATATATTTATTGTAAAAATCAACTACATTACACTATAATTATAAAAATAATAATTCTCATTATTGTACCATCAAATACAACGTGTTATTTCAAATATTTATGTTATTATCTATACTTTCTATTTGTTTATTTATTTGTTTATTTATTTGATTATCAACAATTTTTTTTACTATTCTCTTTTGTCCTTATTCTAGCCCGGACGTTCAATACCATGATACTTGTGATCAGAGAATATACATATATACATACAATGTATGTATACGTCATACGTATAAAAATCGATTTTTAATCATCGCATTAGAAAATAATTAGATATTATTATCATTGTATATGTATGCATGTCCAAATATATTCATAGGTACGTACATACAATATACTAATATGGTAGTAACAACAAATAGTTGTAATAACATAATAATAACAATAATATGGATAATAATGAAGCAATTTTGTTATACGTGCGAGCCTTGAAGGTGCATTAATTAGAGCAAAACTGTAGAGAAAAAGAAAAATAAGAAAAAAGGGGAAAAAAAAAGAAAAAATTATATACCTGTATGTATCTATGAAACAATATGTATAGAAAATTAATGAATCGATGACTAAATAACATGATGAGAACAATGCTAACAACAACAGCAGTAGCGACAACAAATATAACAATAATGATAATTGTTAACGATGACGAATTGTGTATTCGGAGATAGAGAAAGAAAGTGAACTACAACGGAAACATGAACAGGAACAAAAAGAAGAAAGAAACAAGAAACGAAATAGCGTGTTATACAGGCATAAGCGTACATTATGTGTAATATATTATATGTCTAGGCATGTAGGAATTAGAGAATCATTTAAAACAGGTATATGTATACACATGTTGATATCACAGATTTTTCTATGTTTAGTTTCATAGACTAGAGTAATGATAACGCTAGAGAAAAAATGGTGGGTGAACGTGATTCGTGTCTTGGTTAATTGATTGAATAATTAATTAATTACTTAATAATTGACTGACCGATTGATTGATTGTTTCAAATTATGCGGAAGATGTATGGCTATGTAGAATTATCTACCTTTGTATATTATATTATTATCGTATCAAAACGAATAATAATTATCGATTCAAGCGAGTATATGAATAACTGATAATAAAAATTTGAATAATGATAATGATAAAATGAATAATATGTATCGATTCAAGCGAGTGTATGAATAATTGATGACAAAAATTTGAATAACAATAATGATAACGAACCTCTGATCGTTCGTAACGCGCAGATGATTCAAAGAATGAGAAGACGAATGAAAATATGAAAAATCATACCTATACGTTAGCCGTGTCATGATATCCATTATTTGACGAGATCTCTCTGATAAAAATGATATTTGATAATAATTATAATGATAATACAACTAAATAATTATAATAATGATGATGATGATGATGATGATGATGATGATGATAATGATAATAATATGGAAGAAATATGAAGAAAAATGGTAATGCGAAAACGTACACAAGACTGTTGAGTGAGATATGTAATAAAGAAAAAAACCAACAATAAAAAAATAATGAAACCGATTTAACATAGAAGAAAAAAGATTCGTGCATTTGATTTTATCATTTAATTATATTGAAAAGATCGAACTTTTAAAAGGGACATTTACCTGTACCTAATACCGGTCATATATCAACGGTTTTTGTGCAAAGATTGAACGTAAGGTTTGTTTTTTTCTTTAGGAAAATAGTAACAGATGCGAATTGCTGTAACGGATTGGAAATAAAATTCTATTAATGGTAATGAGTGATTTTTCAATTGCTTCAAAATTGTAGTTGATCTGCAGTGTTCAATGATAAAGATTTTATAACAATTTCAAATCGGTATCGTAACTGTCGGTGAGGATCAATAATAAGACTCTAGAATTTTCATTACCTTTCTTTATTTTTCATAATAATGATCGTTCTCTCGATTTTTTTTTCATCTGTTCATATGCTATATGATGATGTACATAATATTATTATGTACAAATGTATATAAAATTTTAAATAAAAGTTCATTACGAATCGACTCGTGTTTTCTGATAGACTCGTCGTATCAAAATCTAACATTATATGTTTTAATTACATAAATAATTTGTGGCTTTTTTTTCCTAGAGCGATTAATTTCAGCAAAAAAATTAGCTACAGAAGTAGATCATGAAGTTTATCTTCATGGAGTGCGATGAACAGCATCAATAAACCTCCCGAAGTCATACCGGCTATCTGGATGAATATTCCTTGAAATTTCGCGTCACTTTTCACGTACGATATCATTTCCGGTACCTGAAACATTTATCACCGTGTGTAAAGCGAAACTTTGTGAGATCTTTTCTATAACGATTTTTTTTGTCAGAGATTGTAAAAATCTACCAAATCGGCGAGAGCGATGTAGAGGAATGTTCCTGCGGTAGCAGCGTATATCCAATGGGTGATGTCCTGAAATTCACCAAGCCAAACGCCACAGGCTGCACCGATAAAACTCAATACAGACGACAGGATATTGTACAATAAAGCTCGTTTTACAGTCATACCCGAATTAATGAGAACTGCGAAATCGCCTACGGAAAAAAAATAAAGACAAGAAAGAGGGAAATTAGAACATGGTCCAAATTGAAATCACGTATACGCTAAATATTGGACGGTAGACGACTATTTTATTCTATTCTTTTTACCAAGTTCGTGCGGTAGTTCGTGACAAAATACCGCTATCGTGGTAGCAAGTCCGGCGACCGGATCCGACGCAAATGAAGCTCCGATTGCGAGACCATCGGTGAAATTATGAAGTCCGTCGCCTACGAGAACAAGAAAAGCCAAGGAAGAAGAAGCGTCTCCCTCAGCCGGAAATCCGTGAGAGTGACCATGATGATCCTGATGCGGTGAAGCTAACATAGTTCCTGCCTCCTCATGATCTCCATTAACACGATTTTTCACCGATTTAAGCTCCAATGAAACTGCTCTCGGTATTCCCAGCTCTGAAATCTTTCTCTCCAGCTTGAAAATGACGCCAACGCATTAAAAAATTGTGGTAAAATAATTTTCGAAATTATCAATTCAATGTTTTTGATTTCTAATAAAATTATACATACGCGAGACGATCGGACGAGGAGAAGGGCACCTTCTAGTCCGTAGAATAATATTATTGCCAAGAATGTTGCACCGCATCTAAGTGCAGCGGTCTCGTGATCGATTCCCTCTGAAAGCAGAGCCTAAAAATTATTTGTAACCGGTGTCAAATTCAGGGCCCTTGAGGATCTTGTAAACCAAATCCAAGATTTAAAGTAAGATCGTCATTTGACAAAACATTTCAAACTCACATGTGGCAGCAAATGCAGCAAAGCGTCACCGCCGAGAGAACCAACTGCGAGGGCAACGAGAAAATGCATAAATGAACGACGTTTCGTCAACTTCACCATAAGAACCGCCAAAAGACCAACCGAGCTTATCAGACCGGTTGCCAAAGTCGCGTGAAGCCAGGCTAAAGAAAAATAGAAGAAGATAAGATCGGTCGAGAAATCCGATGAAAACATAGCTATGAAAAAATCACGACTCTATCAACTCGCCTTCACTTTGCGGTACACTTCGACGAGATTTTGATTCCGACGCTACCGAAACCGGCGCAGCTTGAACGCTGCATGCCCTTTTATCCAATTGGTAAACAATCGCTGGGCAAAGGTGCAGAAATCGTGATGGTTTTATAGCCACTGTATGATTTGGTCGGAGTCCAAAAGTCTGTAAAAGTGCCTGAGGAGATAAACAAAGTCCATCGTCTCCGGGAGCTCCCGATACATCGGGTTCAGGATCTGAAAACATATATAACTTATATATATATAAGGTATATATCTGCAATTTTGTAATTAGCCTATACCATCCAATTTTTCTTCCAGTTTCCGACTCAACCGGCTGAAATTTCATAAGACCTGCTTTTTCCAATTCATAGTCTGATTGTGAGTTGTGTCGTTACTTCGTAATCGGGCATCGACTAGATTGAACCATAGCTCTGTGGATTGAACACTTGACTAGTTTCAAGTGCAAATCTTTAATCCAGACAACCATAATTATTGTTTCAACAGACGCTATGAGACGCTGGTGTTTATGTTGTCAACCTTATCGGACGGAAGACTAATATACTTATGAGATATGTCGATGCGAACTTCGATCGTTCTACCGCATTATGATATAAATGAATATTATAAGCGTGGGGGAAAAAATACCTTTTACGGTGCTCCTTTTAACGATGCGAGAATTTTTCTCGGTTGTTGTAGAACGCGGAGTTGGAAAATCACCGGTTTTTGCCAACAGTTCATCGGCTTCAGAGAAGTGGGCGATTTCCTTCGAACTGACCGTGTTATCTATGTCACTTTGATCAAAGTCAAGCTCTTTAGGACCGTGGCGATGATTGTGCAGATGTAATTCATCGTGAACGTCTTTAAACGAACCGTTTATACGGTGCATTGAAACACTGTGCTTTTTTTCAAACGACAATCTCCCCAGGCCAAGGCTTTCCAATAGGTGTTCGAAACCCTGTGTAGTGGGTAAAAGAAAAATGTATTTTGCAAGCTGAATTGTTACAATCACAGTATAGATTTCGCATTTTCACGTACCTCAAATGTTATGATACCCTTGTCACCGTATTTGTCAAAAATCTGTTTCAAAAAAAATCTGTGATCGTGAAAACCGGCCGAATCCGATGAGCAGCGGCACTTGCAAATGCAGATGAATATCGTTGTCAAAATGAAGTAACCACCGGAACAAGATTTAGCACTGACCATTTTAGCGGTCAATTTCTATGTTTTTTTTATTCGTATTTCGTTGACTTATTTCGTCGTATTAAAAATTTAATTATCTTTTTCAAAAATAGCGTTGAATTTGTTGATTTCGTTTCAGTCACCGTTAGACTGATATCATGGGGATCCCGGCATGACACATTAATATAAGAAGTTATCGAGTAAACTAAATTTTTATCAAAAAGAGTTATACCGAGCACTGGAAGCAAGGCGTTAACGTTATCACATTGGTTTACTTCGATATCGAATATTTGAGCTTCTCAAATACGCTAACTGGAAAAAGGAGAAAAAAAAGGAATAAAACAAATTTCTTGTTACTATTCTCGATCCAACGTACGTACGTCTCGATGATCCGAAAGTCTCACGACGACTGTTAGTTATCGCACGTCAAATTCGGAGACAAACTACATATCGTAGTCATTCTTTGCCCGTGTATAATTTTGTCCATCTGCGATCTATGGACAACAGAAAACGATCCCACCCCCACTATTTTCGAACCGGAAAACATTTATTGTTAGATTAGAAAGATGATCTTTTCACTTCATATAGAATACTGTGTTTTTTTAGTTTTCTGGTGCGTTCTTCAATCAAACGAATTCGGTTTTTGAAAATTTTATTCTTAATTTTGGTGCCCAGATTCTATACGTTACAAATACGAGTAATTTATTTAGAATACCTCAAGTCCCTATGTACATAAATGTGTACACTTTATTCTACCGAAGCATCTCAAGGGAAGAGATCCAGTCCATGAACGGGGGTGTTATTATCTCGGATTAACCGTTTCCGTTCGTCGTATACGTGGTGCACGCGTACATATGTACCGATACCTATGTGTAGATAACTATAAGGTTGTTAAAATGCGCAGCATCTTAAATCTTGATTATAAGCGACGCATCAAATGAAGCCCGTCAACGATGACGTAACATAAAAAGGTGTTCAAAAGACGATTTTTCATCATTTCATATTATGATATACGTCGATCACTAACTGCGGATTAATCAGCGTATAGGTATCTATATATTTCTATTTTTTTTTCCTTCTAATTACGTGTCTGGCACACGTATGCCATGGAATTAGATTTTACTGGATGTCAACAACATTTTAAGCGTATTGCTGATCAGAACGATTAAAATTCTTCTCATATAATTTAAATCTTTTGTATACATGTAATACATCATTCGATTAACAGTTCGATGATTATTTTTTTTCAACAATACGATACTCCTCAACAATACTCCTGCCTGGTTAGGCTATCCTGTGATAGGAAAATAGAATATTATTTGTCTTGCTTTTCTACGCCTCGCATCGTATCTTGGGCGCATTTTCATTTCGAAGGGAAATTATCGTTTGCAGTCTTTAGTTGTATGATGTATTTATTATCTATAAAAGAGGTTTGTTATTGCCGTTTGATCATTGATAGTAATGTGAAGACGTATCAAGGTATTATATTTATGCGATAACGATATACTGTATAATCGTTTTTCAATTTGGTAAAAATTCAATCGTTGTAGAAAAGTATGAAAATAAAGGTGATCGACAAAAAAATTACACAGTGATTCGATTACGATTTGATCTTGTCGCGTTTATTACCAGAAAAAGCATGTATTCTATTTCTTTATTTCTTCGTAGCCCAGAAGCGACAAAGCGAATTCTAATAAAATGTCACGAGGATTTTACAAGTGAAATGTTCCTTGAAAAGGAACAAAGATGCAACATTTTGAGATGTTTTTTCTTTATCCTCGAAGTTCTTACGAATATTTAGCTTAGAAATCCGAACTAAATTGATCTGTCTGTAAAACTGATCGAGTTATCGCCAATTTATCGCTCTGAAATGGTAAAAAATAAGGATATCTCGACGAAATTATTCCAAGCTCAATTCACTCGATGCATTTACAATTTAGGAATAAAACTATATTAAAATACAGCGATATTTTTGTGACATTTTCTCATCTCATTTTCCATTTTCTTTCGAATTTCTTTTAAGAAGTTCGGGGCTGCCGACACCTCGGTGCCTCCGTTTCTTTTCGATATCGTCTTTTGAAGTGGATCGAGAATTCTTCATCTCGGCCATTCTAATGTATTTTGAGATCAGGAATCGGAATCCGCTGATGAAATTGATTTATCTATCGAATTGATCGAGTGATCGTTGGTCTTCCGCTATTTTGAGAAAAAAAATTGAAATAACTTTGTAGTTTTTGGTCAGAGCTTGAGTTGGTGAACATATCCGTGTTTCTGGATTCGTCTCTTTCATATTGAACTCTACCTATGACAATGTAGCGGAATAAACTTTTTGTGATATTTTGTTTTATCATTTTCGGTTTTTTGCCGATTCTTTTCAATTTTAGACGAACTACCCCAAGTGCCCAGCCCCGTGAACGCCTGACTACATGCAACGCTGCATACACGCGTGTCGACACCTACGAGTTGCCTAGATTTAGGCGCTCCGAAGCATCTACCGATAAGAACATTTGGGATTGCAGACGTTATCAGTACGAAGTAGACTCTTGATGAGGTATTTTCGTATTATCCTCTCACAGTGGCTGGACGTCAGGATACAGCTCGTTGAAGATTATAGCATTATTATAAACGAAAAGGTGATTGGAACACAACCGCGAATCGACGAGCGAAGGAAGTGGTCCATTCTACCTAGGTCGGAATTGGTGGATTTTAGCCAAGATGACATTTTGCCACTGTGCGAAATACCTCACAATGGAAAGAAAGTACGTTAGAAGGTAGGATTTTTTGTGAAAGCATTGCTCAGAGTCTCCTATGTAACTTTAATTTCTTTTCGGATACAGCCGAAAAATGGGTGAACTTGAATCTTATTCGCAAAGCGACGAGTGTTCGACTCAGCAAATCTCATGGATCACCATCGCATGGACCATCCAGACATCGATCGCCGATCTCTATTCGAAAGTGACAGGATGACAGCAGCATTGATACACTTGGCTACTGCTCAATGATATCACGACGCACCCCGAGAATCGGATACCAATGACGACGAATCGCCGATGAAAAATGTTCTCGTGGAAAGGTAGGCGTCCTGATGGAAAATTAAAATGATCGCCCCGAAAGCAAATCTGTGCCGAGCACCGGTACGCGTGAAGCGAGCGAGAGGGAGGTGAGGTATAGTTGTGAAACATCAGCATCTTGTTGACACAAAATATCCGCCCGCTCCATTTATCTTATCTATTCTTTTAATTCAATTGTATTTCTTTCATTTAAATTTGATTCATAGTTCGAACACAGCAGTCCTCTGATCAGACGACAAACTCGGAGGAGGAGACTGCGCGCAAGCTGTTCGCCGAATACCTTTGGGAGAAAAAGTTGCCGCCTCTCGTGCAACTTGAAGATTTGATTCGCGAAAATCGATGTCTACACCTTCGCACAGGCCCACAAATCAAGACGTGGATCCACATTGAACGAACAAGAAAAAACTACCAACAGATTATGAAATCTGACGAAATACATGATTGTATGATTGAGAAAGACCTCAACGAAGGATGGTGAGCTGATTTCTGGCTCTCTCGATCGGCCTCTGGAAATTTACAAGCATTAAAACATTTTTCTCTCGTTTCAGAGAGATCGGTAGAGTTTCCCGGTTGATTTACGATACTGCTCGTTGACAGCTCTTCGCAGGTTTGGGTTACGCACTCGCTTGGAACGAATTTCGCACGCTGTCGCCATTTTGTCGCATTTCAGATCGAAGAAATCACTGATATATTATATATCAGTGAAAGAAATTGAGATATCCGGATAGCTTTAAGTCGTAGCTTGGTCGAGTCGACGGATTCGTGTTTCTGGAATCAAACTACGTAGAAATACGTTCGCTTCAAACATTTATTGAGTATTTTACGTCGAATTTGCGGAGCGGCAATCCTATAAGACTATAGTCTTCCATTTCGAGACTAGAAATTACAATTAATTTATTTCCTTTTGGTTCCTCATGTATTTTGAGCTCGGAAATCCGAATCTGCTCACTGAATTGATTTATCTATCGAATTGATCGAGTGATCGCCAATCTTTTACCGTAGGGAGCGAATAAATTGAAATAGCTCTATAGCTTCGAGTCGTAGCTCACTTAATTCGACGGATTTGTGTTCCTGCGGTCAGAATACATCAAAAACATATTTCTTATTGTGCTCGTGCAATCGCAAAAATCCTACGAGACTGTAGTTCTCGCTTTTTTTCAATTTCTAGTCCGAAAATAGCATCTCATTTTCTGATTCCTGGGTCTTCCATGTATTTTGAGCTTAGGAATGCGCATATGCTGATTGCATTAATTTACCTGTAATATTATTCGAGTTATCATTGATTTTCCACCGCGAAAATCATTAATTTGCTATATATCTACATAGCTTTTAGTCGTAGTGTGATTTTGTAATCAGATTGTTGTTTCCTCAGTCGAAATACAGAAGATTGTCGCACTGTCAAGGTTTTTTAAAATTCATTTCTCGTTTTTCCTGTATTTTCTTCTATTATTTTATTTAATTTGAATTATTTAACGCATCTCTCCTAATCTCTGATAGTGTCTAATGATACGCAGCCAAAGAGACATCAGCTTAGATCATTGAGGATTTTTTTCTGATTTTTTCCTAACGATTTGCTAATTTTTTTCTATTTTTTTCTATTTTTCAGGATTTTTAATTACTCTTTTAATTAATTACTAGATAATACCCAGCCCCTGTAAGCGGCCAATGATATCCGAGTGAAGCTAGGATAACTAGGATTTATTTCAGAATTTTTCCTGATTTTTTCCGATTTTTCCTGATTTTTCCCGATTTTTTCTAATTTTTTCTGATTTTTTCTAATTAATTAAATGATTTTTCACTAAGCCCCGCCCACAAAGCGCGAAAAAATTGCCCTGGTGGCGCCATCTCTCGGATTTTTTGCTGGAACTAACCCTCAGTTTTGGCTCAAAATCGCGCTCGTGGCGCCATCCCACGGAATCTTCGCGAACTATTTTTGTAAACAAGCCGCCATTTTTTTCCGGATAAAAATGGCGGATAAAAATGGCGGATCAAGATTACCCTGGTGGCGCCATCTCTCGGATTTTTTGCTGGAACTAACCCTCAGTTTTGGCTCAAAATCGCGCTCGTGGCGCCATCCCACGGAATCTTCGCGAACTATTTTTGTAAACAAGCCGCCATTTTGGTCCGCCATTTTGGTCCGCCATTTTTGTCCGAAAAAAAATGGCGGCTTGTTTACAAAAATAGTTCGCGAAGATTCCGTGGGATGGCGCCACGAGCGCGATTTTGAGCCAAAACTGAGGGTTAGTTCCAGCAAAAAATCCGAGAGATGGCGCCACAGGGGTAATTTCGACTAAAAAAATCAGGGTTAGTTCCGGGAAAATTCCGAGAGATGGCGCCACCGCGGCCCGCTTTTTTGCGCTTTGTGGGCGGAGCTTAGTGAAAAATCATTTAATTAATTAGAAAAAATCAGAAAAAATTAGAAAAAATCAGAAAAAATCAGGCAAAATCGGAAAAAATCAGGAAAAATCGGGGAAAAATCAGAGATGTTGTTACTCAAGTCGCTAGCAGGAAAAGAATCTTTCTACTCAGCATCCCAAGCTGTAGCTAGAGGGTTTTGGTCTCAACCCGAGAGAGCTGTCACCGGAGGCAAAGGGCCTCTGTTTGCATATTAAACCAGCATCAACAGGTGATACGTGGTTATTCTAATGAATATTAGCTGCCTTTTGCTTAGATTCAATAACAGCATCTTATTTTATCAGTAAAGTGTCCTGTAAAATCTCCATGTCTGTCATCGCTGTTGGTGGTTGACACGAGTACATGCCATCGGACCACTCGACTCACCGGAGAAGGGACCAGAGTATGCTGATGTTAGCTGCAAATTATGCAGTGATCAGTTGGAAGAGAGAATGTATCCCAACCATACAGAAACGAGGCTCATGCCGTCTGCTATTCCAACGTGACGACTACATGGAATATTTAACGAAGTGTGAGTACAATTTAATGATGGCACATTCGTATCATAGATACCATTGTATTTCTGTCCATATAAGAAATCCTACATTAACAATATCAATTGCAATTCAAGAGGGGTAATGGAATTGCTACACCAACAGACCTGATCCAACAAGCCTCAGGCAATCTCTTCAACTTCTCATTCTACATCTTTTCCAATACATTTCAACCTAAGAAATGCGAATCCATTGAGTGAACTAGGCAAGAAACGAATACCAGCGGTAACGTAATCAAGTCAATAAGTCTGCGATCTCGTTTGTTCCCGATTATTAACTTCCTTTTTTCTGTTACAGGAGCAAAGTTAGAAGCCTGAAGACGAACCCGCCCTGCATCTAGGACACAAGACTCGTCAGTGCATCTGCATAATTACAATATTTACATGTTTGTGAAACGGATAAGAATACACATATCATTTATCATGTAGCCATAGATCATTTACTTTCTGAAATAAACGAACTGTTGATTCAATGTATAGGCTTTGTCAATTGCATTGTAACGCATTTATTATTGATCGTCGTTGCATCTGTATAAATAATGAGGCCTGCATATCCCTGCATGCATGCATGTGATGATGCATGATATCATGTACGATATGATGTATGAACTTTGCGAACAACGGATATCAATGAATGAGGTGTGCAAGGGTGTGATCAATGATAAATGAACAATTATGTATTGGTAGAAGATAATGTTTATTCATGAATCAGCGGTCAAAAATACATATCTATCTGACTTATTTAATAAATATAAGGACATCGAAACGACTATTATGGATTCATTCTTACGGATACATTCATTCTTATATGATTATAACGAGGTACAATAGTGTGCAGCACAATATACTTCGATCTCGCTTAACATTAGATTGTTGATTTGATAGTTTTTAATTTAAAAAGACAGACAATAAGTATACAGGACGGTCTATGAACATTATAACTTATTTAGATAAATTATCTACGCCGAACATATGATGATTGGCCTTGTAGATGCACCAAGGATAGTCTTGACTTCTCAATGAAGGTCCAAACTGATTCGTAAGCTGCTCGTTTGTCTCCTGAAACCAAAAAGTCAAACAGGGGTGAGTACACATGATAGAAGTGAATGGCATCAGATCGATAAATCGGCGATAACTTGAACAATTTAATAGGTAATTCAATTTGGCTTGCAGATTCGGATTCCTGAGGTCAAAATACATAGGGATAGCATGGAAAACTCTTCAAAAAAAATTGTAGACTTCTCTTCCAGATTTTGAGAAAACACTAAGGCTATAGGCTTACTGTTTTTTTGGGGTAAAAATCGAAGTATTGAGAAAATCAATTGCACTATGCTTATCCCACGTATTTTTGCGCAAGGAACACGAATACGTCGATGAAATTAATCTAGAATCAAGTCCCATCGAGATATCCTTGATTTATCACTTTTCAGATCGATAAATCGGCGATAACTTGATCAATTTAATAGGTAATTCAATTTGGCTTGCAGATTCGGATTCCTGAGGTCAAAATACATAAGAATAGCATAGGGAACCCTTCGAAAAAAAAATGAAGACTTATCTTCCAAATTTTGAGAAAAAACTAAGGCTATAGGCTTGGTGTTTTTTTTTGGGTAAAAAGTTGAGTATTTCCAAAATCAATTTCAGGACGTTTTTTCTACGCATTGTTTCGGAAGGAATACGAATGCGTCGATTCAATTGAGCTAAAAATAAATCCCATCGAGGTATTCTTATTTCTCCATGTTAGAGCGATAAACTGGCGATGACTCGATCAATGTTATAGATAGATTAATTTGGCGTGTACAAGCCATTTAGCTTTTAATCGAGAAAAAAGTAATGAAATCAAGATAAATGGACAAATCTGAAGAATGATCAAACATATTTTTCGAGGTAAATCAAAATTCACACCTTTAATATGGTCGTACAATAATTACCTTACTCATGCTTTATTGTTGTCATATCCTCGTCGTCAATACTATCATCTCATACTCATTCGAGCATCAGGTTTTCTTGTCATCCGATTGAAGTTAAACGAGAATAACTGTTAATGATAAAATGATTTCATTCAATCAATTAAACGATCAATCAATCATTCAATTAGTATTCTTTATTAATTTTCACCCGAAATCAATACTTCTTAACAATAGATTTGTGTGATTTAACCAAATACTACGACTATACGACTTATACTACTACCGATTCTACCGCTATGACTACTTCTAGTGAAACTATAACTATGATTAATTTTTTTTTGTCATTTTCGTTCATTCATTCTGGCTGATTTGTTTTTCCTTTTTTTTTCTCCTGCGCAGCAGTTCAACTCTTGCATCTTACACCCGTACACATTTTTTTTTTATAAGATCTAATCGACTCGACTCAACTCAACAAATCTCCAGTTCAATTATTTCTCTTTCTCTCTTTTTCCTTCATATTACAATTACAAAATTGATTAACTAACGAACCTGCACATCGGCAAAGCTTACTAATACATTTCTTTCTGTTTTGTTTTTATTCATAATTTTTTTGTTACGCTTTCGTGTTTTTCATTGTTTTCTTCCCTATAAGTAGGTGTCAATTATTTATTCATACCTACACACCTTCCTGTCTATCTATCTAGCTACTTAATTCAGTGTACATAATATAATTTAATATGTGTAACCTATTTATAATAGTTAACTATTTACAATTTATGTTTCATTTTTTTTCTTGTTTGTTGGTTTTTTCTTTCTCTACTCACAAAGTTCATTAACTTTTTACGTCAAGTTGTTGGTTCAAAAGGCACTGTACAATGTGGTTTCTACTTATTTCCCTCTGTCCAATAATTAATTGTCAATAATAATTCTAAACGAGATATTCACCAATCAAAAATTATTATTAAAATTACGGTAGTTAAATTCAATAATAATGATAATGATGATGATGATGATGATGATGATGATGATGATGATGATGATGATGATGATGATGACGATGATGATGTGTAACGGGATATTCAATTTATACATATATTATTACATTTGTCAGGTGGGATGATTATTATTATTATTGTTATTTTTTATACTATTTGTATATGTTATATGAACATAACTTGTTAAAATCCTTTTCTTGTTGTTCATTTATTTTTTTATATCACAATTTTGGCAGTGAACGATTTCATTGGTTTCAGGTTCTTTCTTTTTTTCAAAATAAATTCTCTTATGGAGTTATGTTCTCATGCATTTTGAATTATTTTCATTGATTATTTTAGTTTCTCAATTAAAATAGGTGTACGGTGGTTCAATGAAAATTACGAAACTGTTCTCATAAAATTTCTCTCTATAATATGAATATAATCATTGTCACACCGTTAACTCCAGCGTCATATTCCAAAGTACTTTTATTAATTTTTTTTTTAGATCTTCAAATTTTTTCTTCGTTTCAATAGTTACATCTACGGAAACACACTAACGGAGAAAATATGCTCAGATTCGTTTAATTTCTTGTTTATTATATCTAATCATTAATTTTCCGTTCGTCATCGACATCTATACTTTGTTTTGTTTTCTATCATGTATAAAAAGGAAGAATATATATTTTTTCATTTTTTGTATGCCCAAAAGATAATAGTCTGTATTTTTATACAGTTTATGTTATTCATATTATTATAATAAATATTATTATCTATTACATTACAGGTATTGTATATAAAATATATATATACGCCCAGTTTCAATCGACGACGCACAATATTTCCAGTTGCCAACGATCGCATGTTATTTTTTTTTTTAATAGAGCACGAAGTTGAGTTACTTATATTCATTTGCTGTTAACTTCTCAGTTCAGGATACTGAACGTACAAAATTGAAAATAAATCTACAGATCAAAAACAAAAACCACAATTACAAATTCAGTTCAACATATCATTGTTAAAACCAATTGATGTTCGAATAAATTTTAGTTCTATCGGAATTAGAGGTGAAAATTATTCTGTACGTTGATTGAAAGTGGGTGATATGTAATATCTAGATATCAGAGATCTACTTTCTTCGTCGGGGGTGAGTGTCAAGTTGCATTATAAATATAAAGTTTATCGATTATTACTGTTCTTATCAGTTTTTTAATTATTGATTTTTTTTTACCGATGTGTAACAAACGACAATTGTTACTATTGTTACGTTTATTGAAAATATTTAGATTTAGCTCGCTCCTCTAATTTCGGCTTATTTTTTGGATTATTTCGCAGGGTTATAGGATTACAAGACTAAAATGGATTGTATTTTACGATCCACTATCCAAATTATTCTATTTTTCAATTAATGCTATTACAATTTGTAAGAAATATCCAATCGCTGAGAAATTTTTCTTTTTCAGTCATCGATCACAGTGCTGCGTCAGAATTAAATAATAATAATGTTGATAAGAATCATAATAATTAGAGTGATGTTGATTAATAGACTTTTGCTTTTTTTTAAATTAGGTTCTGGGAACAAAATGAAACAAAGGGATATCGATGGTTAAACAACAAGAGATGACGCGATGAAGAACAAAACCACTAGAAACGAATCAGTTCCTATGTATTTTTGAGCAATTGTCCGCCTGTATATTCATTGAACTTTCATCGCAATGATTAATTGAGTATCATCCCATACTCATGTTCGATAATTGGAATTCGAACTCGTGTAATTGTTGTATTCACCAAATTTTTGGATACAAAAGTGGTTTACTTAGCCTTCATCATTTGAGGTTATGTGTTATATTATCAATCATATATTAATAATTCTAATAGAATTGGCAGTGTCGAGTTATTTATTTACTTTTTTTTTTTTTAACTATCACACGATCGTCTCTCTATTCAATATCGGAAGAGCTTCGCTCTCTTTCGCTCTCCCTACATAGAATTTGTTTTCGACTTTTCTTCCCGCTATTCGGCTCATCACTCCACGGTTTGATTTTTCCCGTTCTACGTATATTACTATTTACACATAACACTACGCATCATTTATTTGAGATAAATCGAACCACACAAATATTATAATATTGGCTAGCTAAGGCGTCGACGATATCGAATAACCATTTCAATGAGAAAATTATCAACACGTAGTCCGCCGTCAAAATACACCACCTTTTCCTTAGATTACCATTCCATTATTACGTACTACTTTTCGTTTTGCTAAAAGTTGGCCACTAAAACTAGTAGGAAACTAGTAAAAAAATTAAAATTAAAAAAAAGGTCTAAACAAACGGAAAAGTATAAAAAAAAAAAAATCTGTCCTGCATAATCGATATTATTGTTACCGGTATTATCATCACCTCGTTTAATTCATTAATTTGTTTATCACTTATTTATTGTTGAGTGTAGAATAAAATGCTTGAAATCGTTGAACTATTACTTATAATATATTACGTCTATTATCATTATCTGCGGTTGAATTCATATTTAAGGCGTGCGCGCGACGATTAGGTATTTACTAATTATTTTTGTCTTGGTTCAGTTTTTACTTATTTAAAGATTTCTTGTTAAACTTCTAAGTAATTGTTCCTTAAGGAACTACCGAACACTTTTTTTTCCTTTCTTAATTTCCTTTTAGAAGAATATTCTTATGGCACTCAGGTGGATTGGTTCTCAAATAACACACTTAGTTCCGAGCGATAAATTATTATTTAGTGTCTAACACCACAAACTTGTTTTTTTTTTTTAATAGTCACTTTAAATTGATTGCTAATAGGTTATCACTGCAATGTATTCAGGTAATCGAGGTACCTGTGTTGGGTGTAACCTCAAGAGGACTGAATCGTTTGTGCGGATATCGATGGCAGGGATGGATGCATCGTGAAACCGTCGTAAACGTCCATCAATTCTCTCATTCTATATTCTTCTAAACAAACAAAACCGTCTAAAGAAGGCGCCTGTTTACGTGCACAGTCCATGCAGTGAACGACATGACGTTTTTCCTGTTCTCGTATAAACAGAATGTTGAAAACTTCAATCTGAAAATGATGAATTGAGATTATTACAGTCGGTTTTGAGGAAGTTTTCAGGGCGTTTTACGGATGGAAATAAGAAAAGAAATAATAATCTACCTCGCACTGTCCGCAGTAATGGGAAGCCTCGTTTTTACCTCTTCCGTGAAACCTGACCTCAACACCTTTGCTTTTTACAAATTCGAGGATCAGACAACACTGTCTCATTGTTCTCAGTAGGCAGTTTTTGATCAGTTCGAACAATCTGGGATCGGAAACTTTGATGTTTCTGGCTAGATTCCAGGATAGATGAACCATTGGTACTATCGATTTGAAAGACTGAAGCTTGTTCCATTCGTAACGCTCGATCGCCAGGTGATACTGTCGCGCAGTTAACGGGCCGACATTCCAAGCTATATTGTTACACCATCCGACAGCTTGCACCCAATGAACGCAGCCTAGGTCAAAGAGAAAGTATATATTAATTGAGAAAACGAACTTGAAATAATCGGATTTCATCGGATTTCATCGGATCGTTGATGTTAAAAACAATGTCTTCTAACCTGCGTTGACCCAAACAAGGTCTCCGGGTCTCTGTAAAAATCGATATACTGGTATATTTTCTTCGTAAAGATCTTCGAGAGAAGGCCACCAACTTCCATGTAGATAATTGATGTTGTTCCGTTCGCAAAGAGCACATATAACACCCCAGTAAGCGTCTGGTACTGCAAACCACTCGCAATCGCCGGGACCGATGTTTATATTGATGGAACAAAAATTATTGTTCTCCTGATGGCCTGGCGTTCGACTGCCCGGAACCTGAAACCCGAGAATTTGAGCGCTTGGAATATTTATCTCGGAACAACAGCCAAGAAATAGATTCGGTCTTTCACCTTCATATATAGCTGCACGGTGTTCATTCCTAGAATAACATGTCCGACATGGCTGAGCATATTCCCAGCTGAAACAACCCTTGCGAATGATGGTAATTTCATAAGTTCTTGCAACTGAACTCTCCATTTTCTTTCATCGGAAAGATCGACGTTGGTACCGAACCTCAACATTTTAGATCCAGGTTTTCCCATAAGTCCAAAAACATTCTTTTTCCTCTTAACAACACCAGTGCTATCTTTTGAATCTGAATCTGACAAATTAGCTGCATGAACTCCCTGCGATTTTTCTCTCTCTTCTTTTAAACTCTCTTGGAAACTAGATGCTTGATATTGCGCGTATTTTGCTATCGTCGTATGACTTCTGTGGCTAATACATCCCCATACTTTCCTCCCCATCATTGGATCCCAATTTTCATCACTCGTCTGTTGCATTTGGGTTCGTACTTCGATACCATGGTCTGGATTAGCTTCAACCAAAGTTTTTGTGGAAAATAATCCCAGATCTAATTTGAGAGCCGCTGCCAAACCACGAATCACAGCTATGGGATGTTTCAGACAAAATTCTTGTAGTTGTGGACTGAATGCGTCTTTTTTATTTTCCAAATAAACGCTCGGTGTCGGAGGTAGAAGCTGTTCTCTCGTTAACCTCTGGCTGGGTGGATCAGGAGGTGCTGGAGGTGGAGATCGATCGCTTAATATCGAGCAGTTTGGAACACCCTTAAGCCCTGCGAGTAGGTAATCGAAACAAATGCAACAAATTAGGTTTCGGAAATGAAAAACCAAAAAGTAAAATAAGTGTAATAAACTCACCATGTCCTTTGGAACTGTCGAGAATTGCTTTTGAGTCCATTTCGATGCTAAGTTCATTTTCAGGCTGAGCGTCACACAAACTTTCTAATTTAAGTGTCTGTTCAACCCTAGCGTTAGGTTCAATTTTATTAGTGCTGGAAGTAGCCTCGCATTTTACAGTTTCAACTGAACTGATATTATTGCTTTTTCCTTCAATTTTTGACGACGACACTGAATTTGGTATCGGATCGTCAATCTTTTCAACTTTAATGTCTCTAATTCTATCGGCCGCAACATCGTCGATATTCGATGGTGAAAATGGTCCGGAACTGAGTGTACCATTGTTAGTGATCACAGGGGGTTCTTCTTTGACGTCAAGATCCTCGGATCCGAAATGTTTCAGCAGATCTTCTGCTAATGACGTTGCTATATCTTTCTGCGAGAGAAGAGCTTGTAATTCCTGATCTGTAACTCCTAGGTCTTTGTTCCCTGCCGATCCTTCCGGATAACTATTTGTTGTGGATGATATCTGTGTGTAGCCCTGCGCCCCATATTGATTAGATTGTTGATACTGATTGAATTGTCCACCAGAGGGAGCTTGTCGCTGTGGATAATTTGGGTCCGAAGCTGATTTGTAAGGCATGCCTGGCGACTGCTGTGCATTTCCAGTTGCCGCAGCGTTGTAGCCAATATTAGAGTCGGAGAAACCAGTCTGAAGTGCCACCGTACCACCTTGCTGAGATTTTTATTAACCACAGTAGCATCGAGTGATAACTTTTTACACGGCTCATGCTGGAAATTATGATATAACTCACCGGTTGTTGAGGAATTCCGTAATTTTTCACTACTCCAGTTTGTCCAGGTGGTGCGTGAGCATATACAGTAGGATATCCAGGTTGTCCAGGTCTCAGCCCACGTTGTGCAGCTTGCTGCTGTTGTAATCTACTTTGTTGTTGATGCTGCTGCATTAATCTATACTGGTGTTGTAATTGGACTAAAAGTCCTTGCTGTTGAGGCGTCAGACTTCCGTGATTTTGTTGTAAAAATTGCAGCATTTGTAGCTGCTGTGGAGCGAGGTAAAAAGGAGGTGGTCTCTGTTGCCCTCCTGGTGAAATCGGTTCCTCTCCAGGCTACAGAATTGCATAGAATAAACATTTCACGTCGTTGTCTCAGGACTATTTTTACTCAGGTTCATAAATTCTTACCTTAAATCGTTTGGTGTTTAAATTTTGTCCCTGTCCCTGAGGATACGGAGGTGGCGGTCCGGGTGGTGTAGCTGTATATTTGTAACCCACGCCTCCCGGAGGTTGCTGTTGCTGCTGTTGCCTGCTAGACATTTCCGCACTAATAGGTAGGTTCCACGCTTCTTCTATCGAGGGCAGTTGCCGCCTCCTGTTTAGAAATGTCAAAATGTAAAAATGTAGAGTTCGAAATTCTCAAAAAATGTTTGAATATTCACGAGAAAATGACAGCTAACCTCACAAAACTGACAGCTCGTCGTATCGCGACTATTTGTAACGGGATTAAACTTTTTTTTTACACTTGAGATCGAGAGCAGTATAAAAGTCGCTAAGTTTGCGATGTAAAACATTCTCCGTGTTTATTACACACGATATAATTGAGTTTATCTGCAACGAGTGAGAAAAATATTTTAATCCAAAGAAAATACAGCTTCTATATACTAGTACAGTTACGGATTCTCAATGCTAGTAAGTGTTTTGTCTTCAACACAATTCAATAACAAGAACAACTGAATGATTCGTATTAATATTGCAACGATTTCAATTCCAGATTATCAACCGTCTCGTTCACCATTATTTGTTAGATTTGTATCTAATTTGAATTTCTCAAATTCTCTATCTTATTTCTCGTTCATATCGTTGTACCTAGACATCCTTCGTTGACCAAATTGAAAATTATTTATAGTTCCAAAAAGGTATGAAGTAATGAAAATGGAACAATGAAAACGGAGATGATAATATTTGGAAAACCTAATAGCTGCTTACTTTGTTGCTATCGAAGGCATCGGTGCCTGGCTGAGATGGCTTTGTAAGAAATTTATCCGCTGTTGAAGGGACGGGTTCATCGGTGTGCTACCGTTTGACTTGGCGCCAGCCAGACCCGCGAGTGGGATCGCTGCGCTCGGGGTGTTATTGTTCCCTCTGTAAAAAGAAAGATATACTTAAATTAAATACTCAATATTTGACAAGGGAATTTCATCTTGATTTTTTTTTCTTCAAAAACCTACCTGGAAGCGTTGACGTAGCAGGCAAGTGCGTCTTTAGGTTGACTGACGGATTCGTATAGAATACCAAGATTAGTCCAAGCGGCAGAATGAGATTTGTCCAATTGTACGGCGCATATGTAGGCCTGAAGAGCATCCATAGGCTGATTTTGCTGCTGATAAAGAACACCTATGCTGCACCAGGTGTCCGCATTCCCCTCA
Organism: Athalia cordata; assembly: GCA_963932425.1. Taxonomy (NCBI): domain Eukaryota; kingdom Metazoa; phylum Arthropoda; class Insecta; order Hymenoptera; family Athaliidae; genus Athalia; species Athalia cordata. The sequence goes on along the minus strand of OZ010628.1, from coordinate 218,632 downwards.
GACTTTTCAACCGAGTTTCTGAATATTCATCACCCCAAGCAGATTAAAAAAACCTAATCTTTAATATAGTCGACGACAATAATAGGTATAAAATACCGCTTATCGCTTTCAATTACCTGTATGCTATAAAAGCATCGTGAACTTTGCCGGAGGCAGCTAGACAGCGTCCTAACAGATACAAGCTCTGCCCACTTTTTGGTTCAGCCTCTATCGATTTTTGTAAACAGTGAATAGCAATAGCCTGTTTTTGCTGTCTCGTTACACCAAGAACTGTACAGTCAACGACATGGTACATCCATCCTGTAACGTAATAAACGATTTTTTTTATATTAAATGATGTTCGAAAAATTTTACGAGCTAAAAGGACGTTTCAACCAGTTTATTATTCTATTTATCAAAAAAAATTCACATCAACCGACGTAAAGAAATATTATACGTAGAGACAGTTCGTTTTCACCGCTTCTAGGGCTAAGAGTGAACTAAAGAAATGTAGGAAATAAGGTACCCGAGGGATAACGCCTGCAGAGGACCAGGTGTATAATAAAGTAAGATATTTGCAGGTATACATTCTGAACCCTGTACAAGGTATAATCCCCCCTCCCCCCACACTTTCTTTGAAAAGTTTCAAATTACAACTACCTCATAGGAAAAACCATAGGCGTATATAATAGACTTTATATGACCCAAAATATGTTTCTATGGTTTTACAAGTTCCAGTAAAATCATTTTTAGTCTTACATGGGGTTTCAATTGGTAAATAATAAGAGAAAAATAAGCAAAATATTCTGGGAAGGAAAAACAGTATAATTCTGTCAATCATAAGATGAACGGTAATTTCATAGTCTCACCCTCTTTCACAACAAAATAGAATAAATTTACTTAGAACAAAAAATCTTATGTAATGATAATATTATTTTCATTGGTTTTTACTGGACTGCCGGCTGCCACATTTCAAGATAATGTGTTTTGTTTATTCAAACGGAAAATGACATCCTTTCGAATTTCTGCCACACACGTTTAGTTGCATATATACAGAGTGTCCCAGTGAAAAATAAATCAAATGCCTTGAAATTCTTTCGGTAGAATATCTCCAACGACCAAAATCAAACACATCATTTTATTTTATAATACCGAAGTATTTTTCTGACAGTTTTCAGAAAAGATGACTGCAAAATTAAACTATTTTTCCATTACTCTTTTTTTTTCAAATTTGACCACATTACAAGTTTTCAAACCAGTGTATCGCGTTCTAAGTACTCGTTAAGAAGAAAAAAAATCAAATCCACCGTTCAAAAAACGTTTTTCATAGTAATTTTCTAATAAATGTTTCGCCGTTGGCTACTTCGCCCTTTCCCCTTTAGGTATACCTATGGAGCAAGCCTACAGAGTTCATCCCTTCTCTGAATTCCCACTTTCCTCTTCTCCTTTACTCTTCTCCTACTCCCCCCTCCCAGCCCCGTTGTCCTCCTTCCATTTCCCCTTCATTCCCCTTCGTCAACCCCGGGGAATAAATCAATACACGTGTCTGCAACAGCAGAAGCAAAAGCAGAAGCATCACCAACAGCAAAAGCAGAAGCTACACAATTCCGTCGACAAAACTAACCCCTCTAAACGCGTCTGATTATTATTCGTAGTTATTATCGCTAAATTTCTATTACCATTATTATTGGTACCGTTGTTATTGTCAGTAATATCGTAATATCGATGTTCTGATTTAATTAATAAAAAAATGGTGGCGCATGGTCGGCTTTCATTCGCATAATGTCAGTTGATCATTTTCAATTTGATTTTTTCAATCACACCCAACTCGATCCAAGCTTCGAATTTCATTTCGCTTGGTTAATTTTCACAATGTTTTATTATTCACTTACCCAACTGACGACATATATCAGCTTTTAAGTGCGAGGGTAAGGCCTTCTCCTTAAGTAAACCTTCGTAGTGTTCTTTAGCAATTTTATACTTTCCCTGAATCTCGTGAAGGTGGGCGATATGAAATTTAACTGTAAGTTGTAAAAGAAAAACAAATTAATGATTGAAATTAATCAAGTCATCGAATCAATAAAGATATGTTTATTAGTTCATTATCGATAAACGAATGAAACAAAATTATTAACCGTCGTTGTCAACGCGTCATTTTTATCGTCGTTATGCATGACAAACGAAACTGACGAATTACACCGTACACGTACATACATACACTAACCGGAGCGAATATATCCTTATACACGTAAAAGCCGGGAAGCCATTAATGCCGGTAATACCGGCCAGTGTACGTGATACATGATGGTTTTCTAACGTGTCTTTGTTGTTCAGTATTTTACCTCGAAAACTGGTGTATGAGCAATACTTGAAATAAAATATTTGCCCAAATCGAATCAATGATTATAAATTAATTCTCATCGAGCGTGAAGTTAATCCCCACCGATCACATATTAATAATACACGTTATTAGTCATCCGAAGACAGAGAGAAAGAGAGAGCATACACCGAATCTGCTCGCCATTATTCTTACAGATAAATCGATTTTCGTTTCTTTTTAGTTATGGTTCTATGATTTATGCTGTATTAATATAGGTGTAATTCGGTTGAACTTACTCTCTAATTTTGTGAACGAGGCGGGTGTCGTGGCGTCGATTAATGCAAGAGTCAAATGTTTCAAAGCAGCCTCGAAGTCAGCATGTACTTTTAACATTAATCCAAGTCTCAAATGTACCTCGCATGCACGCGAGAATCCTGGTTCCACCCATAGTACCTGTTGAAACGCCTTTATTGCCCTGAAATAATAACAACCCTCAGTCAATTTATCGACAGACGTATGAATAAATTTATGGAATATTCATTCTTCGAGGCCCAGACGACAAAGATCACAGAGATGGTCACGAATTTTTCGTAGAGTGACCCGAATTTGAAAGCGTGCAAACGAATGAATCCTTAGTTCTCCTCATTACTTTTGAGGGATACGACCTTATCGCCGCGCAATGGTGGTAGAAAAACTCAGAGAAAATGAGAATGATTACATGGAAAAAAAAGATGGATTGCATTAGATGCCTGCCTCGTGGCACATTTCAAACATTACACGCTATACCTATACGCTATACATACTGCAGTACGTACGTATATATAGGAGACCCGAATGACCCAGTTCTTCGCTCAATCATTATCATCCGTATTATCATTATTATTATTATTATTATTATTATTATTATTATTGTTGTTGTTGTTATTATTGTTATTATTATTATTATTATTATTATTATTATTATTATTACTACTACTATAGTGACGATCGCCACAATTATTTCCATTAGAATTAGACACACTGCAATAACGACACCGTTTCGATTTCTCTTTGAATACATAATTGTTTCTTTATTTTTGGATTTACAAAATTTATGTATGCCCCTACTCTTCCTCGTTTGCTGTCTTTATGATCTATTTATTTTTCTCATCGAACAATTAAATAGTTTGAGGAATATTGAAAAGTTTTTGTTTGAAAATAAAATAAAATAAAATAAGAAATCTGGAGAAATACATTTTGCGACATTCCGAGAAGATACTGGAAAAAAAAAGAAATAAGATCTACCTGCACTCGATCGATGAATTTGAGAGTAAGTTAAGAGAAATAGTAAATAAATAAAGAAATAAACAAAGAAACGAACGAACACCTGTTGGGGCACGTGCGCCACCGTGCTGCAGCGGTTGTTGGTTGTTGTTGGGTGCAACCAGCACCAGCGGCAGCAGAAAATAGTGGCGGCGGTGGTGGAGGAAAGGGAGAAAGGGTGTCGAGAAACACATGCTGCATCTGCCAGAATTACGAGGACGAAGAAAATATTAAATGAGAGGAAAATAAGAGGAAAACGGAGCAGAATAAGATAGAAGAAGACGGACAACTTCCTTCCATCGTCAAAGCTAGAATATAATGAAAGAGGAGGAGAAAGATAGTTAAAAGGAGAAATATAATATACATAGCATGAAAGGACTACAGAAATTAACGAATGTATAAAATAAATCTCGACCCTAGCGCGACTTTTTTTCTCAATTGCGTCTCAACAACGCACACACGAAAAATTAGATATTTAATAATCATGTATCGCATTTTCCACATTTTTTCATTTTTTTTTTCGAAATCGACCGTGTATAAGTGCAACATCGAGAGTATGGTTGGGAAGAAAAGAGAAAAAGGAAATGAAAAGGAAAGAAACGATCGTCACGAAGGTAGCAGCGGTGTACGTGCATTGCCGTTCTTTGTCGTTCGATGTTATTCAGTTTTTGTTTTTTTTCACGAGAACAGGATGTGGGCAGATGTTCATTTCGTTCGGTCAGTCAGTCAGTTAGTCGGTCCTGCGATATACCGGTAACCAGCTGGATGACGAAATTTCTTCGTTCTTTTTTCGTTGCGCTTTGTTCTATTTCCAAAGAATCAATCGCTAAAGAAGAATATTAAATAAGTGACCCAAATTTTTCGACACCCAATGGACAAAAACACCATCATCCGTTACAGAAAAAGTAGCACAGGATAAGCAGCGAGAAAACCCGACCGGGTCAATACTCGGAACGTCCTTTCCTCTTTAAGAAGTTTCTTCCCCACCACGTATATGAATGTACGCGTAATACAGGGATATATATATATATATATATATATATGTATATACACGTAAGGGATGACGGTGGTTCTCGTTGGTCGTTCAAACCTGAGAGGGTGACCCAGGTTTCGCAGAAGAGTAAGAATACCGTAGAGTTCGCCGGTACTGTACCCTGCCCGGTGGACTACGTGACTCCGATCACGTTGAAACTACCCTCTCCTCGACGTTGTTCCGCAGGGCTTTTCGAAGGGCGAAACGAAAGAAAGACCATAGTGGGAGAAGGACGAGGATGTGGTGGTACAAGGGGAGAGAGAAAAAGGGCGAGATGGTTTTAGAAAACTTCCGAACTACCTACGACCATCCGCCCGCCATTCTATTGAAACCACCTCGACGACTGCATCGCATTTCTACCCGCCATTGTAGTTATAAACCTGCAGCATAGCGTCACATTTTAGAATTGGTGTCACAAACATGGCATAATTATAGCAAGGAGAGAAAACAACAACAATCAGCCGGCAAAAAAATTAAAAAATCAAAGAGGGAGGCTTTTTAGATGTTAAACCATTCGTTAGGTTTAGTTTTTTCAAATCTAGTTGCAAAAACGAAATAAGTAATGAAAAACAAGGATAATAATCTTTTAAGCTGGTGTTTTCTACCGTGTGAAATGAAATATAGATAGTTATACGTTAGAACATGGCCAAGGACACATCGCCGAATAGAATGTGCGGGACCATATACATATACGTAGGTATACATATTCCCTCGCACATACCATACGCAGTGCAATGAAAGGGGAAGTTATAGAAATGGTAAAATTTATATATGTATGCAGCGAAGGAGTTGAATAGCGCGAGAACCTCCCCCGAATATGTATGTATGTACGTATAAAGTAAGAGCGGGGATATATAGTGAATGGGGATGAAAAATAAAATGAAAACGGGGAAAGGGGATAAGCTTTACAATATATATTAGTATATACAGTATTTCAATCCCCAGGCGACCATGACGATCCGGATCATTGTTTGATTCACTGTATCATTATCATCATCGTCGTCGTCATCGTCCGATACCTACATTACATCGATCAGAGTTTTCCGAATTCAAGCTCGATTTCAGGAGAGAAACTTGGGGTTTGGTGTCAGAAGAATAAAAAAGGCAGAAGGAGAAGAAAAAGAAGAAGAAGAAGAAGAAGAATTAGTTGCAGGGTTGTTAGGTTTTTCTTCCTCTTCTCTTTTCTTGATTTTTTTTCTATAGTGGTTCCTAAGGCCCTCGACTGACCCTGAAAGTTCAACAGCCCAACGAAGAACTCCCAGCTACTATAGTTATAGGTACAGGTATAGGTACCTCTACTCTAAGTTACATTCTTTTTCAGTCTCGATCCCTGACTCTCCTCTTTTCTCTGTCTCTTTCTTCTTTTCCATCTCGTCTTTCTCTCTTTTCTCCTATATAATAAGGCAAAAATACCGGGAACGGTTTTCTTTTTTCTTCTCTTCTCTTCTTCGCAGTCTGTAAAGAGAGCAGAACCACCAGCAGCAGAGACCAAAAAACGAAACGAAATTAAATTGAAATTATTCCAGCTCTACCTTTTTCTACAATTTTTAATAAATACAGAGAAACCGAGAGTCGATATTGCACGCACATTATACATTACACGTTTGAATCTTGATTTCGATATTTTTTTCAAGCTCAATGTAAAGTGTACCGCGTGAAGTGTCAAGTATAATGTGTCCAGCCAAAATGATTATAATTAAATGAATAAATAATAATAGAAATCCGATATAATTTTATTATGTACAAGTATTAGGTATGTATTATAAATTGAAATGTTTAATTTATTAATAGAACTGATTATATGTGTGTGTACGCGAGTGTGTGCAAGCGATTGTGAAATACCAAGGTCTCTCTTCACCGTTACCGTTACTTTGCACTCTTCGCGTAATAGTCAGAGAATGTATGTTACGTACCATGCATATTGGTATACCTATGAACAACATATAAAGACGAGGTTTGATGCAGTCATGCCTTATAGTGTATTTCGAGTTAGAAATTACCTATCATCGAGGGCCAAGAACCAGAAGGGCGTAGCCCACAAAAATTACCAATGGACAAAAAATTATCATAAAAATTACAGTTGTCTGAATAAAATGAAATGCAGAAAAAACTTTTCTACAATATTTCAATTTCATTTAATTTCTTACGCTTTATACATATGTACCCGTAGCCGCTAACTCGGGCGAGGCGCTAGCGGTGGAGGAGAATACCTAACGGCAAGCGAAATGAAATTCAGCAGCAGTCGCAGCGACGGCAAGCAAAAGTAGCAGCCAGTCTGGCCCTGCACCTTTACTCTTGGCTCTCACAATCGGAGGCCTAAGCAAGTTAGTTCAGGCCATGCAGGCCATCGAGAAACGAACCAACCAGCCAGCAGCGGTAGCAGAAGGCAAAAGCAATTCAAGAGTCACCGATACGTACGCGACATACGAACGCCGCATCGTCGTAGCCCTCACACCGATATACAAAACTAACTAAAACTATCAACTATCAAACACTCTCCAGACTATTTTTCTCTATTCATGTCTACCTCTACCTCTACATTTCTATTGCAGTAGCAGCAACAGTATAAAAGCAGCATACGGGATTCTAAACCTGAAAAGAAGACTGCATCAGGCGACCAACCTCGGAAAGACTGATGGTCATCAACGGTGCTTGACTATGGCGGAGCAAACTTGAAGTTTTTTTTTTCTTTTTTCTTCTTACACCATTCTCCCACAATATTATTCAATATGATTCGATAATAATCAACGATATCAATAACAACAGCAACAAAAGATTATTCGCACCGTATCACTGCATCACTCGCTCGATCAACAATTATTTTCATTATTGTTATTATTATTATGATTATTATTGTTGTTACCCTTATTATTAATATTAATATTTATTGCTTGCAGTTTTGGTTCGTTGTGCTTTTTTTTAATTGCATTTATTTATTTAAAAAACAGAAGAGAGGGAATGAATAGAATTCACAAGAGTAATATTTCTTTGATCGTGGTTTTCATTGCAGCACTATTTGTTATTGTTATTATTGGTGTTATTATTATCGATGTTTTCATCGTATAATTTTGGCATGAGTTGATAATTATAATAACAAACAATCGATGCACTTAGATAAATCGTTTACGCTTGTTTGTTTGTGAAATATATAAATGAAATATATTTTTATAAGTGCGTTTATTTAATCAGGACAATTGATCGGAAGTTTGTTTTTGTTTGTTAGTATCCTTTTTTTCCACCCATATTAGTAATGGATATTCAAAAACATGTACACCACAACGACGTCGTTTAAATAAATTTCACTTATTTCATGAGCCTTTCTTAATTTCATATACTTTTATATGAAAAAAAATAAAGAAAAAACAGGAGCAACTAACTGATAATCCATTGATAAATAAAACTGTTAGAATTTTTATTCATTTATTTATTATCACGGTTATTAATGTTGTTCTTATTGTTGTTAGTATTATTTGTTATCATTTCTACTTAAAAGTGCACTCTAATTTTCGTCACTCGTTTTTCTTCTATTTCTTCATTTTTTTATCCCTCGTAATTTAAATCACTCATTCATTCGTCGTAGCAATAATAAAAATAAATAATACACGTGTACACAAATTTTTTACACAGACGAGACAGAGGACACGCAAGCACAAAAACACAAGTGTAATTACTATTATTATTTATTCCTTTTATTTAAATGTTTCAAATATTCATATTCCGAATAAAAGAGTGAACGAACGAATGAACTACTTTTTTTTTTTAATTCTATCGTTATGTTTTTTTATTCTGTAAAATGGCAGTGAGACCGAGAGCGAGGCTCCTCCTCCGACGAAGGCACTCGCACAACTGACGAACCATACGATGAACGTCCACGATGACGCTAGCAGTGCCGCTGCTACTGGTCGTTTATTCTCCTCCCACTCCCACTCCTATTCCTTTTCCTCTTCATTCTTCGTCTAAAAACGCAGTACTGTCGCTGCGTCGCTGCGCAACCGACG
>OZ010628.1:155000-205000 GCA_963932425.1 Athalia cordata | reverse complement strand
ATTTTCAAAAGTGGGACGTATCGAGGCTACAAACTGTGTCAGTAGAGTAAAAGTCTCACTTCATTCTGTCAAACTATACTTAGGTTATGTCAGATAAGGTTATGATTGAATGTAAAATATGAAGAGTATGCCTGAAACTTATGGTCTCTAAATAACCGACCTATAATTGTTGACAGGCTATTTGCATACTGCTTTTTGTGCCTTTTATTTTCCCTACCTATCTAATTCTGATAAGGTCTGCAATTCCTGTGGGGTCAAATTGATGTCGTCAGTCTCTTGGGCCATTTTAGCACGTCCTGATAATTTCGTTCATTTGTCTAAAGAAAAATATAAATAAACTTTATCCATATATTATGTCTTTTAACATAACACCGGCACTTTGGAGTTAGAAAAAAAAAACACTTTCAACGTCTCCAGAATCGAAGACGAACGCGGCACTTTGGACTGAATTTTTTATTGCTCCTGTTTTGTGAACTTGAAAGAAAAGATAACTGTGATGTTTATTCACATAACATACTATAATTGAAACTGTGTCGGACGTCTCGTTTCGAACGCGCGACAACCACGATTTAATCGGTTCACCATTTTCACCGATTAATAACACGAAAAAACGAGTTTTCAAAAAGCGAATTGAAAAACCAGGACGTGAATACAGACTTTCATGATCCGCTATCCCGGAACCAGAAATCCAGAGGCGTAAAGACCGGGAGAACTACTGCGAAGATCATCCAAAACGTTTCTTTGTCAGACGCCATTTTGCGTAAACGTCATCAGCGGCCTGTTGGAATATCTGACTCCGGGAAAATGCTTGAAAATGATACCACATGATTTGTACAGGTTATTGGTGAATTAGATGGTTTCAAGTAGATCATTATATCTGACGAAAGTGTTGTCAGGTCTGAATTCGTTGGTGTCCTGTAGTAATGTGAGTGAAAATAGCAATTGCGGTACACTCACCTACTAAAAAGCGCCAAACAGTTCGATTTTCGTTGACGCAACGGTAGAAATCTGCAATACAGGTTTTCCAACACCCACCATATGTATATCCAACGGGGAAGGTGAAACCGAATGGCGATTCGTCTCTTCAAGAAGTGTCAAGTGTCACATCGACAGACCATTGAAGCGAGGGGAAAGGCGGTACACTGTGAGAGAAAAAATTGATTGATTGCTCGAAACCCTATCAAATTTTGGCGTGTAAACGCGAAGACAGGTGGGTCTATGGCAATTAGTCTAGTTCATCTAAATTACGTAATTTTAGACTCCTTAACACGCGAGCGAAATATAACCGACCGAAATCATATCTTTACCTGCAGTTATTGTGAAAAATGGCCTATCGGCGTGAACTATAGATTTTAATACAAAGGTATTTATTTTTCATACCTTTTTTATCTTGCACTTATGGATTCAAACGTTTTATTGATCGGTTATTAATCAGTTGGTCGATTTTCTGCCTCACCCCATTTATTTTTTGTTTTGGATTTGGAGCCAGGTATTAGGATTTCATTTTTTTAGATTTGGAATACCATAAATCTCTTGTTTTTCATTAATCGCTCTTGGATAATTATAAGTGCATTTAGATATCGAAACATTTCATCAGAGCAATAAGAAAGAATTGGATAGTATCAGTTCATGTGTATGGATGCTGTGGGTTGTATTCCATTTGTTAGTGAGAATAAGTTATTTATAAATCTGACAGGAATTCAAAAGCGCAAAATGTATTCGACATGTAAGTACTTGCCATGAGTCATCGATAAGTTATATGACAACCCGTTATAAATTTTAGAAACAAGATGAGTCTTCCAATTGCTAAAAAGAGCAAGGATCAGGCTAACAAGGAGACAGTAGATTTAAAAGACGTTTCCAAGGAGGCCAAGGGTGTTATCGAAAAAATATTGGGAGATGTTAGCAAGACTTCTGCAACCAAACAGATAGTTATTGGGACGGCATCTGGATGGTGAGTGCTCGTTTAAAATATATCGACTGTGCGATGATGAAAACTGCTCACACCATATAATAGGAAATTTGGTTTGTCTTTACTTTTTTCATGGCGATAACAGGACGACCGGTTTCTTGACAATGAAGGTCGGAAAGGTGGCGGCATTTGCTTTGGGAGGAGGTATAATAATTCTTCAGATAGCAGCGCACCAAGGATATATAAAAATAAACTGGGATAAAATTCAAGAGAAAGCTGAGAAGATAACTGATAAAGTAGAAGAAAAAGTTACTGGAGAAGGACCAAAATTCATGGACAAGGTGAACAAAAACTGTAGTATTTTAACCAGAGCATTCAATCATTAATTCATTTTATCCCGGACACATGTTATTCAAAGCTTCAAATCAAATGAACGGTCAGTTCCCTTTTCTTTTTACTTGATAAAAATTGTTTGCAGGTAGGAAAATGGGCCCGCCACAACACCTATCTGGCTGCAGGTTTCATTGGTGGTTTTCTCATAGGCCTAGCATCTTAGGAAAATTCAGAGAAAAAAAGAGAACCTGAGTGAAAAAAAAAGGAAACCAGACTTTTTTGTTACATGAATAGATTTTAGCCCCCCTTGTGAATAATTACTTTATTTATTTGACGACCGTGGCTCACCATACTATTTATTGTAAGAAAACGGAAGAGAAAAGAAAGACATTGTAAATTTTCCTCGCTCAATTGCTAACGCCGGTTTTAACTATCTTTTTCTACTCATTGTAACTCTAATCGATTTCGGGGGTATCCTCAGTATTTAACTTATCGTCTCTGAATCTCTTGGCATTTATTTACAAATTTTCTCGTTCTTTTTCTTCAAGCCTTCAAGCTGCCTTGTTCTTTTCTTCCCCCATCTTCCTTATTTTCGGTATAAAAGTTATTTACATTCTAATTTATTAAGTCGCAATTTTGTTATTCATACGTAAAGGATACAAATAAGCAAAAGATCGAATAAAACGGTAGTTCCATTTGCACAAAAAAAAAGTTTATCTGGTTTTCCGTTGATCTGTTGAGCTAGTTCTTGCTAATTAAATGACGTGAAGATGAAACAAAAGTTGGCTTTTCGTTAAGTTTTCATCAGACTTTTTACCGACGTGATACGAGCGTTTGTTATTTTTCAGGTTGAAAGGTTCGTAGATAAGAAGTTGGATAAGGCTGAGCAGCTTCTAAAGAATGGTGAATCTCGTACAAGACGTTGGTACAACGTGATATCGAACAACGATAGTTTTCGTCCAAAAGAAATTCACTTTTTCCTAGCATCTTTTGCTGCAGGTTTAGCAATTGGTTTTGCAACCGCCAACTAGCCCGTCGCTTGCTGTAGTTCAAACCCGATGAAAAAAGTCAGTTCCAACCAAAACAACTCTGTACATGTCGCCGAAAGACAATCTAACGAGACAAATTTGATAAATTTGATCGTCTCGCAGGAATTCTTTGGCGACATTCAAAACCAGTTAACCAGGAAGGCTGAAACGGTATTCGAAAAGATTCGAAAAGTAATCGATGAGATAAAAGCCGCGTGTTTTTAAACGAAAATATGCGGCTGATCCTTCTTGGGGATCCGAAATCAGATTTAAAAAAAACTAACCTCTTGCCAAACGTTGCGCATTCTATGCCGGATGGTATGATGAAAAATTGTATTGAATTTCACTTTGTAGTTTATTATCACCCGAATGGTGATATTACATCGTTTGAAGAAGAGGTTTGGTGTTTTCGGAATCGAAACTGGAACTTATTTTACCGAAAAAATGCAACTTTTGACTAGTTATTTCTCGGGGCGATCGTTAATCAATTATAATAATAAACGATCGAAGGCGGCAAAAAGAAAAACAAACGAATGTCTTTGCCCGAAATTTGAAGTACAGTAAGTAAATCTCAAATAATAAAAATTGAACCGAAAATTCAACTATTACCAATAGACGATAGTTCTTGTACTAGTTATTTGTCTAGAATATATTGTCGTGCTTATACGTATTATTGTTATTGTTGTTGGTGTTATTATTATTATTATCATCGTCATCAGCATCATCATCATCATCATCATCATCATCATTATTAGTAGTACTATTGTTGTCGAATAAAAACAGTCATAAAGGTTTCTCCGGTATGTATTGGAATAATAATGTAACTATTCCTACTTAGGTTTTCGTTAGTTTCTCGTGTTATCGGGCGATCTGCGTACAATTCTGTTGAGAAGATTGAATATTTGATATTGATGAATTTATTTTGATTGAACATCGATCCGTTGAATTGATTCTCATTCTTAGAGAAGACTTTTTTATCAATGTTTAAATTTTGCAGATCGTTGAAACAGATGAAAATGATATCACGAAATTACGTGATTATTTGACTGATATATTTTCAATTTATATCAAACTTTGACGAAGCTAGCTAAAAAATTAGAACCATACACTGCTGATTGTTGAATAATATTTGTAGTATTATGATACACAAAATGTAAACCTGCCGGACGCAACAGCATGTAATGAAAAATAAAAAAAACGGTCGTTTATATCTATTGGAAGAAAAAAAAAAACAAAAAAAACAGAACGCATTATATTCGTGTACTACTGAATTTCACTCATAAACCAAGCAACAAACCTACGATTATCTGGAATTCTCAAATAATCAGTTCGTCGAATCATTTATTATTTTATACTCGAACGTAAATTACCTATAATCCGTCCAGACTTGCGTCTCTCTTTTGTTGGAGCTTAAAATTAAAATCAAAAGACGTTATTTTGCATTTTTCCTATACCACTAACGTAGGAATTGAAAAAAGCATTAGTTATCCTTTCATATTTTTTCATCATCAGAATCGTTTCAAACACTGCATTATGATAGCTCTCAATTTTTTCCGCATTTTTTGATCACCGTTGCAAAATATGTGCGTTGAATTGTCTCCGATTTGTATCACAGTGTCTTCGTCCTGCTGATATGGATCGAATAAAAAAAATGTATGTACATATATTTTCGCCACAAAATTTATAATAATTTTACATTTATAATTTCTTACTCACCAAATGAATGCTCGTAGAAGTTGGACCATGTTGGATTTTACCACCATGAATTCCCTCTTGATTTAATTTTTGCAGTAGATCCTGAGCGTCCAAATTTCCGTATTCATGTTTTCTTTCCCGCAAAACGTCTTCCTTGGTCGGTGCTGATGGCCCAACACTACTTGCGTTTCTCTTTCCACTCTGGCGATCCTCGATAGTCTGTTTTCTCAAGAAAAAAGGGAGCGGTAGTTATTTACGTTAGCCAGTTCATTTTTGTTTTTACAGGGACATACGTTAATTACCTTTATAGTGTAGACGTTGTCCTTGACTTCTAGTTCTCCGATGACGGAGGCCAAACTTAATCCAGGTCTTACTTCACTCGGCACAATATTTCCCGCTAATTCTGGCTCTATGAATATGCGACCATTTTTCCTTTTCAAAGGAAGTTTTATTACTTTGCCACGTTTGAAAGTTATAAGAGGCTTTTCCTAGACGAAAAAACGGAGATATCATCTCTTAAAATCTTTCACTATTTTGTGTCGTAATTTTCTTACCCCAACAGGCTCAATGACGAGATCAGATCGGTGAGGTGCAGCCATTGGTGGTTGTGTGTAGCATTCAGGCACTACAAGATGCTCCGGTTTCAAATCACGTATCAGTTTATTAGCCTGTGTGAAATTCAAAGACGTGTCTATCGGACAGTGAACAGCTTTCATGGCAAGCGGTTGGAATGGAGCGAGAGCATCGAGGTAGGGAAAATCTGGTTCTGAAAAATTACAAAGAGATTTGATATGAATTGGCAGAAGAAGAAGCTGTAATTATCTTACCGGTGAAAATTATAGTGTGTTGAGCGTTGTTTCCCCACATTTGTACAAAATGTACAGCATCTCCAAACCTGAGACTTGGATGTCCGCAAAATACTACACACGGCTGTCTATAGTCGGTACTGAATCCTTCGGCGTATGTAGATGTAAAGTGTTTCAAGCGAGCGTTTTTAACTAAAAATGCGTGTGGAAAAGGCTCTTCTGGCAAATAAACTTTTTTTTGTTTGCTCGTTGATAACCTGAAAGTGTGGTTGTATTGTTTCAAGGATGAAAACGTAGTTTGCTAAATTCTTTTTTTGGTATGATGTGCAAGTGAAAAGGATGCCAAATTTGCTTACCATTCTGCTAAAATATTCGAATAAGCTAGCGAGGACTCTGCAACGGGTGAAATGAAGAAAAGTGGGACTTGCAAGAATCCGGATTTGTCCAAATGGGTGCTGAGACATTCGAAAAGGTCGTAAACAACGCCAGAAGGGTAGCAGGGTATGAGAACACAGCCACCAGCCCTGAGCGTCATTGCTAAGGAATAAAAATCAATATCACGAAATTCATCTGCATTATTCTAATGTGAGACTCTTGAAAAGTAACTGATTCTGCAACAATCCATACCGACAGTCATACAGAGTTCTCCGAGCATTGTGTCAGGGTTTGCAGTAGGCGTTTGCGTCAGCCCCGTCAATATCAACATATTTGCGTGCTTCAGCGTTGTCTGCTCCATCGGCCTTGGGTGCGTCGTTAGCGTGGACGATCCACTAACATAGGCTACTTTTTCATGATCACTTGAAATCAACCAGTTACTGCTACCGAGACAGTATCCTGAGCTTATAGGGGTCACCGTCAAAGCGCCGTAAATATCCTATTATACAAAATTTTGTTAATGATTCTAGAACATGACAACTTCAGTCTAAGGCTACGATGCTCACCAATTTCTGATCATATCCGACCATCTGAACATGTGCAAGGCTGGAGTTGACAGATGTCATTGAGTAAAGATGTTTCCATGATTTTGGTTTCATTGCATCTGCCAGGGGAGGTGGCAGCATGTGGAGCATTTCTTTCCAATGTCTAGCAAGAGTTGCCTTTGGAGTGCGTTCAATAAACTCGACGAGTTCTTCCATGAAAAATCTACCAATTTGTAGCGTAGGTTCCGTTGCATAAATTATACCTTTGAATCCAGTACCTTCGGTTATAAAAGGGAGAGCCAACATACAGGTATAGTTGGATATCAAGATGGCATCAATCTCTGAAAAGTCCATAATCTTCTCCAAAGGTGGGCAAAACTCTGGAGACGAATCTACAAATACCCTGCCGCAGTTTTCTCTCAGTTCCTAGAAGATTTCATGATTCGTTAGAAGCTACAGAAGTGAAGCGGGCATCGAGACTTACCCCTTCAATTTGCCAGTCTTGGTGATTATCTCTCGGCACCCAACCCAGCAGGGCGCTGAATTTGGGACTGGGCACCATCGGCATTGGCATAAAATTCAAAACGGATTGCATATTTAGCCCACAATCAAGCATCAAAGTGTTACCCTTAAAACTAAGGACCAGACAGGGTTTCGTCGGCTCGCTAGACAAACAGTACTGAACGACAAAAAATATTAAGGTTTTGACATCCGAATCTAATGGGCGAGGAGAAAAAATCTATTGCGATGGTTATGAGGGCAAGAAACAAGTTCCCGAGCAACGACTTGGTAGATTTTCATGTACGCTTACCAGTTTCATTTTGACGGTTATTTTTTTTGTTGTATTTATCTTTTAGAAGTTACGAAAATTTTTGATATCCAGTTCTTAAGGTCACACTCAATACCGGAAATATTTTCGTCGCACATTTCGGCAAAATTATCATCACTCGGTTTGTTGACAGTTGTACCGAGGTTAAAGTATCTTTGGGTTTCACGACCCAAACCGGGCGAAATTAAAGAAAAAAAAACAGCGCCCTCTGAACCAACAACTCAGCATTGACTATCGATCTTCTGAATGTTAATTCATCCACTGATAAACCCTATATCATGTATCAGTGGGATTTATCACAATCTACTCACAATCCGAATCAATTGCACATACTACTTTAATAAATTATCTGCAGTTTCGCAACAAAAATGAAGGGGCAATTGATTTGTTGTATTTTTTATTTTTTTATATCTTATCTTAATTGTATCTTGAATGGAGAAAAGAAAAAAAATCTTCTCTTAAAATCGTAATTGAAATAAAACTAATTAGAAGAGAGTCCTCTTCGGTTATTGTAGTAATTATAGATATTTATCGTTAATTTGTAGAAACCAAACAAATCAGAACTTACGATCCTCTGTAATTAATTCTTGTAGTTTTTTTCTTGCATACATAATTATAGGTATACATTATAGTGTACATTGTCATATTGGCTTCGAAAACATCGATGCAAAAACTTCAGTTTGGAAAGATATTTTGTTCTCAGTTATGTACTTGGTATAACACTAACAATAAGTATGTATATATTACCCAAAGTTGAAAAGAAAGTTTGTCCATTCGAGATTGTTTTCAGTTTTAAATAAAAGAAAAGAGAAACATCAAAATGCAACAATCTTTCTTTCTCCAATATTCCGTTCATCATCTCTCTCCCTTTTCTTATATTTTTAAATTGAATTTCATCATTTATAATTAACCAATTCTTAATCAATCAAAAGTCAATTTAAACTCATTCCTAGTTATTATTTTTTGCCCCGTATCATCGATTTTAATTATAATGTAATTAAAAAAGCGCGATGTAAGAAGGATATTTTGAATAATTTTATTTCATTCAATATTCGTTTGTTTCCTTTTTTCAGGCGAGGCAATGCGTGTTTATTTAACGATTGTTATTTTTGTATGTTTTAATTTTTTCTTTTTTTTTTTCAATTTGTTAATTTTTTTTACTATCAAAAACTTGCCTGGCTGCCCCCCGCCGCCCACACACGTTATTATCATAGCGCTCCTCACTGACAACTTTTCTTCGTAGTCGTTGATTTTTTTTTTTCTGTTTTTGGTATTTTTTATATACTTTTATTTATATAAAAATATTTCATATGTTATTGGTTTTTTTTTCATCTTTCTTCATTTTTCTCTCAATTTTGTTCTACAAAAGTAGAAAGCGAACGTTTTCGTGTATGTATGTGTTTATTATAAGTCATATTTTTGTTTTTTTTTTTTTTCTTTTTTTTTCAGTTATTTTGTTTTCTTTTTCCATCATCTTTTTTTGTTAACACAGCTTGCTTATTTTCTTCAGTTCTTTTGTAATACATAGGATTTTTTTTCATATTTTTTTCATTATTTTTTTATTTGTAACAGTAAAAAAAGCAGAGCGCTTAACATTTTGCTGTTAATTTATTTTTAATATTATTAGTTTTTGTTTTTTTTTCTTCCATTCTCTAATAATTAACAATAACTACATAACGTAATAATGCCTCGCGCGGGGTTTTCATTTTTTTTCAACTAATGTCAAAGAATCCATCAATTTCCATTAAATAAGAAATAATCAAACGTTAAACATAAACATCGATATTGTTATTCTAATCTTCTGATTTAAATGTATTTCATTTTTTTTCTTTCTTTTCATCTTTCTTTTCGTTATACCTTTGTTAGGCACAAAAACGACGATAGTATAATAATCAATACCGATGTAAATATCTACATACATAAAGAAAACAAAACTCTGTGTATTTAATTTTTTTTACACGATTTTTCCTTTCTGTCTTTCGTTTATTTTGCTTTCCGTAATTTCCGGCTTTAGCTTTTTTTTCACTACTTTTTTTTTGCGTCATTTCTTTAATTAAAAAAAAGTTTTTTTTTCTCGATTTTAGCTAAGCCTTCACAAGTATTACTATGAGCATTATAATAATGTTCGGAGTCGAAGTTATCACGATAATAATAACTACATTGTTATCAACGTTTACTCTTTTTTTTCCATTGTTTTGCTTTTTACAGTTTACTGTTTTTTTTTTTTTTTTTTTTTTTTTTTTCCTTCAGTTGTATTATAATCAAAACTAGGACCGCATTTCTAAAATGTGGTGTGAATTGTTTCTGCATTGGCCTTTTCTTGAGTTGTTCTTCCATGCTTTCTGTTCTTTATTCACTCTAAATTCTTCTAATTTTTGAGATTTTTTTGAGTCAAAGATTTTCAATTTTTTTCGTGTATCATCATTTTTTGTTGATGTAATTATTAATATTTGTCACAACCGTTGTTAAGTTATCTTCCTTCGTTATTTTTTATTCGTCAACTTTAGCGACCGTTAGATGTTATTATTGTTGTTGTTGTTGGATTTATGTATTTGGTGCTCGATATCGACAGCTATATCACTATTAGTGTTATTAATAATGATAATTGTTTGGAAAGAAATGATAGAGTAGTATGTTCCTTAGCAATAATAATAGCTTTCATACGCACTAAAAGATAAAAAAGTAGTATTTATAATAATTGGTATAACACTAATGAGGACAATAATCATAACGGTAATAATCATTGTAATCAAGTTCGCGTTGAGATAAAAAATAGAATAAGGTCAGATAACGGCTAAGTGCTTGAGAGATTGTGAGAAAAATAATTCAACAAGGTGAAAAGAATCGAAAAAAAAGAAATGGAAGAAATAAACGAAAATTAAAGTCAATCATAAGTTTCAAACACGTAAACGATACGAAGGCGACGATATAACTTTCTTCCTCCCCGCCCTTCTATCGAATCAGAATTGTGATAATCTTGGATGTTAAATATTGATGATAATTATAATAGTAATAATAATAGTAGTGGTAGTAGTAGTCGTCGTCGTCCAATTCAGAGTAATAATAATAGGAGTAAGGATAAAAAGAAATTAAAATCAAAAAGAACGGAAGAAAAGTAGTAGTACTGATAGTAAGTATAATTATCATCGTAACGACAATTAAAATAAAAATAATAATGACAATAGAAAAAAAAAACCAAAGAAACTGAAATAGAATAGAATTCATGTTTGGTGGGCAGAATTATCCCTTCCTGGTATTTTTATACCGCCTCTACTCTTTTTTGGGAGCGACTGCCTGTTTAGCCTGATGAGCTTGAAGTACTGCAACAGCTTCTTCAACCTTTGCTTTTAAAGACTCGTTGTGTTCGAGCATGTGGAGTAATTCAGAGTTATCGATTTCGAGTAACATTCCAGTGATCTTGCCAGCAAGATCCGAATACATTCTTTGAATCAAAGGGAACAAACGTTCTCCCAACATTTGTTTTTGTTCTTGCGGCTGAGCTGCTGCAAGCATTGTGGCCGTCAGTGGTTCTTGACCTTGAATGTGGACAGCTTGTTGAACCGGAGCTGGAGCAGGAATAGCCATTGCTGGAGGGGGATTACGCATGTTTGCTGTATATTTGTAGTTCGATGTACGACCTTGAGGAGATACACCAACCGCTGGACCTCCGGCCATAGTTCTGCCAGGCATGTTAGCACCTCCGACTGCTTGCTGACCTATTTGCCAAAATTTCAAGTGTTAGGAATCGGTCAATGGTAATGTTCGGGTAAACACATGATATTATTCAACTCTGCAGAGTCTGGGCATAATATTTTACTCCAGAAACAAGCCACGCTAAGGGATTCAACATAATTCTTAGTGCCAATTTTCGGAATTATAACTTGAACTTTACTTTTACCGATAACTGGGAAGGATTCGAATTAGTCACGATCAGAAGAAAAAGAAAACTCACCAGTAATGGGCCTGGCAGAAAGAGTATTGCGCATGGCACTGGCTTGTGCAGATGGAGCCCTGGCTGCAGCGCGGAACTGGCCTTGCATAGTTGCGAATCCGGAGCCTCCTGTTTGAGCGTTAGGTCGGACTTGATTAGGCTGCGCCGGCCACCTTGGTGTAGCACGAATCTGGGCCATTTGAGCAGGTCCATAGAATCTCTGTGGCTGTGGAATGGTAGGAACAAAATAGCTGCCCGCTGCGCCGGGCGGGTAAATCTGGCCTATTTGTTGCATGCGCATATTGGCCATTCTCTGCATGTATTGTGAAGCGAGATGAGCCTTGCGATCTTCTTTACGTTGAGCAAGAGCAACGTAGAGTGGCTTCGTACCGACGATACGTCCGTTCATTTCTGTAACCGCCTTCGTCGCCTCCTCCGGAGACGAGAAACAGACAAATCCAAAACCCTTGCTACGTCCTTCCTCCATCATTACTTTGGCAGAAGTTATTGTCCCAAAGGGTGTGAATTCTTTGCGCAGACGTTCGTCGTCTATTGTATCATCAAGATTTTTAACGTAGAGATTTACACCCTGGTAACGATTCAGCCGCTCTATTTTAAGTTGCTCAAATTTACGCTTCAACTCCTGCTGACGTTCGGCCTTCTTCTGCGCTCTTCCGACGTACATGCATTTTCCGTCAATTATTTCTTTTCCATTGAGGTCTAAGACTGCTTGTTCAGCTGCATCGGGATCTTCAAACGCCACAAAACCAAAACCTCGAGGTTTACCGTCGTCCTTGTTCATGACCTTATGACTCGTAATCGGACCATACTTTTCAAACATGTCTCGAAGTTTTTCATCAGTCATTTCTTCGCCGAAATTCTTAACGTACACGTTAGTAAACAGCTTGGCCTTCTCACCTAGTTCCTTTTCGCGTTCTTTCCTCGGGATGAATTTTCCAACGTAAACCTGAGGGTTGGAAATTATTATGAGTTTCAATTTGAAAGGATTGTACTAAAACAACATTGTGGAAGAAAAAGAGAACGTCAGCATACTTTTTTTCCATTGAGCAGCATGCCGTTTACTTTGTCGATGGACTTATTGGCGGCCTCCTCGGTTTCGAAATGTACGAACCCATATCCTTTAGAAGCTCCTGTTTCGTCTTGTGCTACTTTACAACTGAGGATATTGCCGAACGCCGAAAATGTGTCGTACATTGCTTTGTTGTCGATATGTTTATCCAGATTCTTGATAAATACATTTCCGACACCAGATTTTCTCAAAGAAGGATCTCGCTGTGACCACATGATCCTTATTGGACGTCCTTTTATCATGTCAAAATTCATCGTGTCTAACGCACGCTCGGCTATCGTGTACATAATAAAGAGGAAAAATACTTGTTACAAAATTAATTAATCAATAATATTTGCTAACATATTGCTCAACTTTTTGTTAAGATGGATAGAAAGGTACTCATCGTAGCATGCTAGAAGGATTGTACAATGACTCGTAACAGATCTACATGTATTGTGTCCGAATAATTATTATAATTATTTTATGACGAACGTTCAGAATGTTCGTTTGAATGCCGTATATGAATATGCCGTGCATATTGCAAGTCGCACGCCTTCTAGTGGCGGTTTGAAGCCGCCATGTTGGTGATATGGATAGAACGGAAAAAAAAATCCAATATGGAAGCTTACAAGAACTCTTATAACGAGAAATGCACGTGTCACGATGTGAACTTAATGAAAATGATCCTAGATTTTTAGAATGTTCCTTAGGTGGATAAAAGTCGCTTGAAATATTTCTCATAAATAAGTAAAGTTAACTTATCAACTCACCGTCGGCTGGTTGTTGAAAATTGACGTAAGCATAGCCGAGAGAACGACGAGTAATCATATCCCTGCAAACCCGTATGGATAGAACTGGTCCCGCGGATGAGAATTTTTCAAAAAGCATGGCTTCGGTTATATCCGAATGAAGATCACCAACATATAAAGAAGCCATCGGATAATTTGGCGCTCCTGGATTCATCTTTTCACCTGTTTAGTTGAATTAATACACAAATTATAATACCGTTCAGCACAACATCCTGATTATTTCGTTTCAATATGGATGATTGGATTCCTTACCGTTTTATCAACACGACGTCGTAGATCCACGATATTCCCAAACTTTTTGCTCTGCTGCTACTGCCGCTTTTTCAAAATCTCTTTCTATCCTTTTAGTAAAATCGCTTTGTTAATTTCGAGTTTAAAACTCTATTTAATTATCCGTCGTTATTAATGAAGAGACACGAAGTTTTACGACAGTAAATTATTTTATTAATTGTTTTTTTACAATTAATTCAATTACTATTGAAGTTTTTCTTCTTTATTCGTCAATAATTATTTTCTCACGCTTTTGGTTGTTTTTTCTTCTTTGTATTATTTTTTAATGTACGTATGTTTTTCGTAATCGGGAAAAAAAATCTGCCTTTTTTCAATATTTATTTATTATTTGAGTTTCGCGAGTTTTTATTTAAGTATTTTTTTTCCTTTTTTTCAAAACTACGATTTTTCGATTTTTTTACCTTTTTTCAATTTTTTATTATTTCATATGTATAAAAAAGTTTTACGCTTTTTTTGTGTTATATTTTTTCAGAAAACTTGCTGAGGTTTTCTTTATTATATAAATATTTTTCGTTTTTTTTGGGTTTTTTTTTATTTTTTTTTTATTTTTTTTTATTTTTTTTTTTTACTTAGAAGAGTTAATTATTCACGAATGGAGGTGGGTTGTGTGACCTATTTTTGTGGAAAAAGGAGACACAACCACACGTGAACACAACTCAACTCTTAATGAGGAAGAGGCAGGGATAGTATTCCGCTCCTACCTTATATACAGGACCTAAGAACCGCCATTTTGTTACGCGAAAGAAAATAGTTCTTGTTTGAGAGTGGGAATATTTTCAACGGTTTCAGAATTGAAAACAATATTTTTATTACGATGTTAATTAGATACAGAATTATTTGATCGTATTTTTCGAGAATCCAAAGATGTTGGAAGATTTTTGACAATTTCTGAGAGGCTAGGTTTGATGGAACCTAGATGGAAAATTGTTCACGTTGTTCTACAGCGAAGATGTTATTGGTTGAATTAAAAACAGATGGCGTATTTCCACCGGAAATTTGAATGCGTGTTAATATGACTCGATACGCGCAATTCTGAAATTTTGTTCACGATGCTTTCTTGTTGTACATCTTTAATTTATTGTTCTGTATTTTATTTTTGAAATGAATTCTGCGGTGGCATGACTATATTGAGGGGTTGGGGGGGGGGGGGGGGAATTGAATTTTCTCATTTTCAGACAAAGAAATTTGCGCACAATACATTTCTGTAGACTTCAGGATTGTAGGCTTCCTGTAAATTCATTATAGAAAAGTTCGATACTTTTTGATCGAATAATCGAATCAGACTAAAACCGCTATATTTGAACCAAAGATTTGAACACTTCCGTTGATGGAAGTGACGATTTTAAATTGGTTTCGAGATGAATTTCTAATAATTCAAATGTAAACATCATTCCGAAATGATGTTTTCCAGTTCCCCAGATTTCCCACGCGAAATAAGCACAATCACACCATGATATAGATCAGTTACCGTTTCAAAAAAGATTAATCAATTGATTTGAACATTTATTTTTTCTTTTATAATTCGTTTTACTTATTAATTTCATCATTTTATCCTATCTACATTGTTGAATTAGGAATACAAATTTTCGATTTCGACTAGTTTCGTTCTATTTTGTTATTTTTTTACGCTGTGCAATGTGCTGTAGGATAAACAATTATGTTGGGATGGAGTATCGATAGTATTTATCTATTATTACTCAATCCGCTGAGCGTTTCTAAAGCCGTTCGTTGATTTGTTTGTTCAGACTTAGCCTTTCAAAACTGATCAAAATCTCGTTCAACGCGAGTGGCGCGGTAAACTA
This sequence comes from Athalia cordata, assembly GCA_963932425.1. Classification (NCBI taxonomy): domain Eukaryota; kingdom Metazoa; phylum Arthropoda; class Insecta; order Hymenoptera; family Athaliidae; genus Athalia; species Athalia cordata. The sequence continues at coordinate 189,572 of OZ010628.1, read as the reverse complement.
CGACGATATTTATCAACCCCACTAGTTTAGTTCATGAAGTCTCGTCTTACTGGACGGACCACTGAACACATACGCCGCTGCAAAGAGAATTTATTACACGAAACAAATAAAAAAAATGACGAGTAACACTAAAATATTAAAATTTAAGATATTTTTCAACATTTTTCAAAACTATTAGTTTTTCTTTTCTCTATACATTCGAAAAAAAAAGTGAAAACGAATTAATATACAAACTTTGACTGGTTCAGATTGAAGTTTAATTTTATTTTTGTGTCTACTCACATTATTATTGATATTAATTAGTTTGAAATTGATAATACTTATTACAGTACGTTGAGACGACTGATCAACGATGAAGTTATCAGCTAAACATTTTTTTCATCGTATAATGTCATGTGTGTTCTATTCGTGTGTTTATGTTGTGTAAAACGAAAACCGGCGAGTTAATCAAGTGCATTAAATAATTTAGTCGTTGCATACTTATTTTGGTTTGTCAGGTTTGTTCGGTTTTCAATTCACCGAATGTTTAAGGTACACAATATTATGCATATAATTTTCTTTTCGATTTTAAAACCCGAAATACTGATAAGTTTTTAACTGAATTTTCAAAAATTATCCCATCAAATTGGAACGAATTCTGACAGTAATTTGGCTTTCCGCGTAAACAACCTTTTTATAACTGATAAGTTATGCTGTTGTAATTCTCCCTATTATTTTGTTCATAGTTATTTCGATAAGATTGAACTTTAAGTATTTTTAAGTAAAATTTCTTTGGAAGCTGGTATAATTATATTACTCAAATTCATGTCTCTCTGAATGATCCATCTGTTCTTCTGATTCGCCAACTGCTTTCTTTTTTTGTTTTTCTTGTTAGTTCCTGATAGCGTCATTGATCTGCAAGGATTTGAAATAGGAGCAAATTCAGATTTTAAATTTGCTTGGCCTTCTACTTTCTTCCCTCCTTTTGGATATTCTCCTTCTCCTGGAAGTTGAAAATAGCGAAAATTCAAACTACACCTTAACGCTCACAGAGTTTTTGCGTAATTTCTTGTTGTATAATTAACGGAATCTATAATTATGTCTAACTCTAATGACGCGTGTACTTAAAGTTCATAGAAATCTACAAGGCATCATCATCACTATTCCATGTCACACTGAAAAAGCTCACATGTACAAATACGCACGCACACATGACAGTATGACATTTAAACTACAGCACAACGTTCTTCTCATCAAATAGAGCAGCAAAAGCAAAAAGCATCTATGAAATGTACGACTCCCTGTCCATCCATCTGTCTATCAATCTGTCTTCTTGTTGACAAACGAGTAACATAAAGAGAGGGAAAAAGTGTGTGTGAGAGAGAGAGAGAGAGAGAGAGAGAGAGAGGTGTTTCAATTTCTATATGTATATTTCTCGTACAGGTTCACTAATTGTCAGCATAATACTGTTATGTAATAACATACATACATATGTTAGTCACCTCTAGCGTAATAATTTTTTTTTTTTCTCCCCGAGGTATAACTCTACTGAGTCATGTCCCAACCGTAACAATTTGTATTGAAACTGTAGAATTATGTATTAAAATTGGGATTCTATTGAATGATGAAGAAGAAAAGACAATATGTGCTTGAATAACATCCTTGCCCTTTTCCTGGATAAGTGTACTTTTTGATCTGACTTTTTTTTTGAATAACAAAATTAATACTCTTTGGACAAAATAAATATAGGACCATGCTTCTTGGATCTTGTTCAGTTTTTGTTTGTTCTCTTTTTTTTCCAGGTATAATAGTTATCGTAATAATATGATTACGGAGCAGACCTGGAGCATGATGCTTGACTGCAGCGACGGTTCTAGCGTTAGCGAGTAAGGGCGACATTTATTTTTTCTTCTTCTTTACATCGAGATTTATTGGAAACAAGCACATCCATCCACTGTCATGGTTTGGATATTTTGCATTAAACTCATGCTAATATAATATCATTTTCTACGTAAATCGCTAACTTTGTTCCCTTTTTTTTGTTACAAAATACCGTAAACCTATAATTATTTACAATAATCTGTCATGCACAACGTACTTTTTTTTTGTCCGATTGAATTAATTTTTGCATTACATGCAACACGAAATTCCTATCTATTTCATCCAACACATACACGTAGCAAAGGTATCTGTATACGTATGTACTATATACAAAATACAGATATCTCTTGGATATTATAAGCGCCGAAAATAAATGCGCAATGGGGGGTGCAGCCGAAGGTATTTGGCTTCAAACTTAAATTTATCTAGCATTCCTTTTTTTTATACTTAAAGACATCCGCCCCCTTCATTTCAACGATCTGTTTAATTTTATTGCGTTTATTTTGATAATTACACAACAATTATAACGCTGTGATGTTATAAATTCTCCCAGTCTTAGTTTTTTTTTCATTTCTTACTGATACTTGAGCTTAATCAGCGATGACGTCAAAGCGATGTAATAAACTTGTTCACAATAAACATCTTTGTATAGTTAAAAAAAAAAGGAAAACAAATGACAACATAATAATTGTTGACATACCAGGCTTGGGATATCACCGAGGAAACAGCTTTGGATAAAAGCAGTGAAGAAATTGACTTCAGAACGTCTTGGAAGAGAGGCGCTCGCAGCTTGGGAAGATAGTAAACCACGGACAGAGGATGAGGAGCCAATTGAAGCTGAAAAATTGTCTTCAAATTCAGAATTAGGAAATAATAATGATCATAATCTAAGAAATCTGAAATCAGATGATGCGGAGGAGAACACGAAAGTCGATAAAAATTTTGAACCTGTTAAAGACGAGGAATCGCAGGCCGAAAAAGGTCTCAATGTCATTTTGCTTTTCTAATTTAGTATGTTATTACTCTAGAAGCAGTTTTTTTTTTTTACCCAATTCGTACTCACGTATATTTATATTTCAGATGTTTTTAAAAAAGGTGTTTTGTATAAGGGTATATTCTGCCCGTCACTGACAAACAGTTTTCATAATAGACATTTAGAATTGTCGTACTTGAATTATTCAAATCGTCAGAGACAAAAGTCTTTGATAATGTTGAATGTCATTGATCTCAGTTTGAAGGTGAGCAGAAATAACAAAATTGAAAAACGATGAAATAATCATCCTATATACTTATAATCTGCAGATTGCTCTGATGACAATTTGGCTGTGGAGGAGGAACAAGAATGCTAGTGGCTTGACAGAGTCCTTGTCTTGGATCGTGTGCTGCATGCTGGCCAATCTTGTAGTATGCGTTCTTGGCTGGTGGCGATGCTTTTCGAATAAGTATTTATACTGGGCTTCAATATTCACCTGGCTCCTTGTCAACTCACAGGGTACATTACCTACAACGTCACATATATGTGAAAATTAGTGAAATTATGGAAATGTGGTTATTTTTTTGATCTATTAGTTCTTCAAACAAAAAAACTATGGACAACATTTTCAGTAGCTAAAATGATTCTGATGGTGTTAATAGATTTCCCAAGCTGCAATAACGTAGATGTATATATAGAATAATAGTTTAACAATCACTCGATAAATTGAAAAGATATCTACTCGTCTGGGACCCTCTCTATGTCACCAACAATTCGCAGTTGATTAACTTTGGCCACTGTACTCAGAATCAATCAAATATTCTGCGTCAGCTTATTCACCCATGTAGTATATAATGAAAGGGGTTGTTTCATTGTTTTTTCTTTTGTTTCTTGAAACCCTGTTGCAGGTTTCATTGGTGCAAATCTGACCTTTTCTATCCAGCAACGTCTAGTTTGGTACATTCTATTCGTTGTTTACGCCCCCTACGCTATGCTACCGCTTCCTCTGAGGTGGTGTGTACTTGCCGGTTTTGGGACTGCTTTGACACATACTATTATGTCTGTTATAAATTTGACGAGCAACGCTGAATATGTGAGTAATCACCTGGTAGAATTATCAATGCAAATTGATGAGAAAAAAACTGTAAGTCATCAATGTTGTTGTTTTTTGACTTACAGAATGAAATCTGCTTTCCACGTCTACTTGCTACAAATGTTCTACTTTATGTAGCTGTCAATTTGGCGGGCATGTACACAAAATATTTAACTGACAGGGGGCAGCGACAGGCCTTCTTAGAGACACATAGATCGCTTGAAACCAGGCATAGAACGCAGAATGAGAACAACAGGCAAGAAAAACTCCTGCTTTCTGGTGCGTTTTATCATTACTGAAAATTTAAACAGCCGGAAAAAAAGTGTTAAGTCAAGGGTTTGATTCAGAAAATGCAAAACAAATCTGTTGATCCTATTCTCTGAAATATTCAGTGAGTCACTTAAAGACACTCCTTCATGTTTAATTTCTCTATTTTGACATCTCGTCACAGGAGGAATGCTTAGGTGATCTTAACGGATAGATTATTACGTAACAATTGTCAAGGTTGTTCCTCTCTTTGTTCTATTTTAAATCACCTCATTTCCCTTCCCATCACTCATCTTTAGGCATAAGCCAAAAAAACATTTATTCTGAGCTGCAAGCCCAAAAATCGCTCAGTGTATTCGAATAACTTAAAATCAATCAACCCTGTAAGCAAATTAACGAGATAATAGGAATAAATTGACGTAAATGAGCGTGAAATACGAACCTCCCCAAATTGTTGGCTGGGAAATTCATCTATCATCGATATCGATTACGTATCGCTGGAGATCGAGGGTGATAGAAACCCGCATTATTTGTTGGGTGACGTTCCATTGGAGAACCTTTTGAACCGTGTAACGAGTTTATTGAGGTGATCTTCAAAGTAACAGCGAATATTTTCACCCGATTACCCCATCGATTCCTCGTCCCTTGCTTCTTCCACAATTCTCAGTGAACGCCGTTATTTTATACACATGTTCGGCGAATCATCCATGTAAAATATTCGATGCTACTGCACAGCGGCCGGCACGCAAATCTCGAAAACGCTGTTTATTTATTACGAACTTCACGTCAATGATTTTTAAAAATACTATTCTTTTTTATTTGTTAATAATTACAGTATTACCAGATTTCGTAGCAAGGGAAATGATTCGCGACATTGCTCGCGAAGAGGAAAGAGGAGGCACAATAACATTTACCCCTAATCAATTTCACAGAATTTATATTCACCGATACGAAAATGTGAGCATTTTATTCGCAGACATCAAAGGCTTCACAGGTAAAAACGTTCTGTCGTCAGTTATTGCGATCGATTTATGAAAATCAATCTCTTTTTTATTTTTATTTTATCTATGCAGCTTTGGCCAGTCAATGTAGTGCCCAGGAGCTGGTGAAGGTGTTAAACGATCTATTTGCAAGGTTTGACAGACTTTCTTCAGAAAATCATTGCCTCCGGATAAAACTTCTCGGCGATTGCTACTACTGCGTCTCTGGCTTACCTACCGCAAGGATCGACCATGCACATTGCTGTGTTGAAATGGGACTCAGGATGATAAAGGCCATTAGAGATGTCAGATACACGACCAAGGTGCCAAAAAATAATAAGAACAGAAAATCTGAAGAAGATTCACATGATTGTGGCACATGTTATATGAACTTGTCGTTTTTATAGACCGACCTGAATATGCGGATTGGAATTCACAGCGGTTCAGTTCTCTGCGGCGTCTTAGGCCTCAGAAAATGGCAATTTGATGTTTGGTCATATGACGTTACACTAGCCAATCATCTGGAAAGTGGAGGAATCCCAGGGTAAAACTTTCAACAAATCATATCTTTTCTAATTGATTTTAATTCCTCGATTTGATTTCCAGGCGTGTTCACATATCCCTGGATACTTTGAAGTGTCTAAATGATGTCTATGAAGTTGAGCCTGGCTATGGAGCGGACAGAGATAATTACCTCAAGGATAGAAATGTGGAAACATATCTCATTAAACAGGTGGAACCTATGGGCACTAGACGGCGATTCTCGGCACGTCCAAAAGTCTACAGCTCTCCAGAAGAAGAAGCAAGTGCAAAGAGTAGGAAAAGCTTCAAGGCAAACTCTAATGCAGGGGGTGCTGGGAACGCAAACAACAATCCAGGAGTAGAGGAAGAAATCAGCATTGATTGGACGCCAGAAATTCCGTTTGAAAATGTAAAAAATAGCTCCCTGAGGTTTTGAACAAAGTTCAATTTTTGATCGGTGGACAATTTTCCAGCTGAATAACGCGACTTCAATGAGTCATTTGGAGTCAGAATATCTCGAGGAAGACGCATCAGCGCTTTCGAAGCCCCGGAAACCGCAATGCGGTTCGACATTGGAAAAATCTAGTGCAACAGCTGATCAAGCTATAGAAACTGCCAGCAACAAACGTATGAGATCTGCCAATATCAATACCTGGACTCTTAAGTACAATGACGAGAGCCTGGAAATGAAGGTAAAAATTTTCATCTTCAATTTGAATTTTAGAAAAGAAGTTGGAATATTACATTATGTAGTATACTTTATTTAACCGATCACACAGTTTTGTCAATTGCGCGAAGACATGTTCAAATCGAATATGATTTGTTGCTACGTAATCTGGCTTTTCATCGCAGTGTGCCAAGCCGTTGTCTCACCCAGGTAAGAAGGCTTGAATTGACTATGAAAGAACTGATAAAAGATTGTAGACGAGTGTATATCTTTAAGAATTTACAATTTATATTACTCGTCAGTTGTCTGCCGCTTCTGATCGCTCTGGGTTTTACAACATTCGCATTGACGTTGGCTTCTACTTTGGTGATGGCCGAGGAGTTCAACTACTTTCCGTCTATCCTGAAGCACTTTTCATCGATGTTGACTCACGACAAACAGCGTCGTACGGTATTCATTTGCAGCATAATATCCTTGATGGCTTTGACGTCGATGTTAAGTGTGATAGCCTGTCCGCAGTTTCGCATTTGCATTGAAGAAAATATTAACGATTTTCCGTTACACGAAGAGAGGAAAGCAGAGGCCATCATAGGGGGCAGAGAAGCTCGAGAAACGGTAAAGCCTGCTCCCAAAACTCTCGATGAACTTTTCCTCAGCTTTTTATCCGCCGCTCTTCGAGAGAACGTTGAAGAGCAGCCTAAAAACGTGAGGAAATTAAAAACCGAGTATATTGATATCGGAAATGGACAGCTGGACGAGGTCTTTAGGAAGTGCACCGAAAACGAAGGCGATAAAGTTGAGTCCAGTAACATCGAGGTAAAAGTTACTCACGTTTTAAATGGAAAAAGATCTAACAGTCCGGAGAAACGGAGGACCCGGAAAGAAGTCGTCAGGTTTTACAAGTTTGAGAAATACTTCAGGGATAAAAAATATTCGCATCGTAACAAAAGGCATAAAAATAATGGCAAGTCTATGGAGATTCGGGGGACTAAGGAAGGCAAGAAGAAAACTGTGGAGAGCGTCTTCACAAGAAAAGTTCTATCGATATTCTCCGACAATGAAACTTCGATGTCAACTTCGAAATCGTGTAAATCTGGTCACATCGATAGCTGCATGCATCCGGAGTATGCTGTTTTTACATGGATACTTTGTCTCATAGCGCTAGCATCTGCTTTGAAACTTTATTACCTTGTTAAAACAGCTTTAGCCACAATCATCGTACTCGTCTATGCTTTGTTGATACTTGTGATCTATAGGGAGCATTTCACAGTCAGAATCAACGAAGAAAACACGTGAGTTTTGATTTTCACGACTTTGGAAGATGGTATGTAACCTAATTATGATTCAACTGTCAATTTAGACGAGCAATTCCACTGTCGGCTCAGATGCTCATTTTTCTTGGTATGTTTCTCGTGATGGTGACATACCATGGCAGACTGGTCGAGGTTACGTCACGACTTGATTTTCTCTGGAAACAACAAGCTGAGAGAGAATTATCAGACATGATTGAATCGAGGCATAATAACATGCAACTACTCAAAAATATCCTACCCGATCACGTAGCCCACCATTTTCTTACACAGGACAGGGCACCTGAGGTACAATATATGCAAGGTTTTTGTTGAATTAAACATACATTCTCTCACATTCAAAACTTAATATTTATAGGAGCTCTACTCCCAGTCACGAGACAAAGTTGGCGTAATGTTTGCCAGCGTTCCAAATTTTACAGAGTTTTATTCCGAAGATGTTAATAAGGGTATGGAATGCATCAGACTGTTGAATGAAATCATAGGTGCGTAAATTTGGGCTTTTCATTATGATCATAGATCTTTCACCTACCAATATTTCATGTTTCTACTTTCTCTAGCTGATTTCGATGAGCTCTTAGATGAAACAAGATTCCACTGCATTGAAAAAATAAAAACTGTTGGCGCAACGTACATGGCAGCATCTGGGCTAAACCCCTGTCAAAACGTACGTAGTATTCTTCAACGGGATACTTTTAGGTTCAGAACCTCGTTACAATAGTTGACCTTTTTAACCAGGATAAGGATGTGGACGACATGGAGCATCTCTGCAGATTAGTAGACTACGCTGTTGCCATGCGACAACGATTAGAAGACGTAAACGTCCATTCTTTTAATAATTTTGATTTGAGAGTCGGAATAAGCTGCGGGCCACTTGTCGGCGGAGTAATCGGTGCGAGAAAACCCGTTTTTGACATATGGGGTAACACAGTGAACGAAGCTTCTAGAATGGACTCGACGGGAGAAATGGGAAAGATTCAAGTGCCAAAAGAAATCGCAGAGGTAACCAACTCCGCTATTGAAGTCAGAATGTAACCCTTATCTGCAAATACTAACATTTTTCTCATTTCCATCAGTTTTTGGTCGTACGTGGTTATCAGACGCAGAAGCGTGGCCTGATAGCGGTAAAGGGCAAGGGTACTATGGAAACACATTTCGTTTTAGGTAAGGGTGGATTAAGCGCCGAAGAAACTTCAAAACTTACAAGCAACTGTCGAAGTCTAGCAGCTGTCGTTTATGGGGTGGTTCAAGCCCGCAGAAAGCAGACCAGAGCGCTGCAGAGGACTTGAAAATACCAGAAAATGAAAGAGAAAAATCTATGAAAAAAATAGATCTGCCAAAGAACTTTATAGATCGAAGGTATTTTTATGTGTAGATATAACAATAGTCGTCTCTTGTTTTTGGCTTACACATCGCCAGTACTTTACCGTCAATGTGTTTCTTCCACTTTTATGACTTCATCCTCAGATTATCATATGTATATTATTCATTATCCTTACTCTATTCTGGGCACGTGCAATAAATTATAGACAATCAGAGTTGGTTGAATGTGAGGATGCCGATAACCTCTTTCTTTTATTCACCGTCTTCATTGTGGTTCGAACACGTTTTATAATCAGTCAGACCTGTGTCAATATAGTATGTTTAAATTGTTACATATCACTATTATTAATGAAGAATGAGATTATAGAAGTATAATTATTATTTATGGAATTATACGCTCCGAAGAGGTACGATCACTATTAATAAATTCTCATATAATTAACATGCCGAATTTGTTTTCCATTTATTATTACTTCATTTCATATCTACGTCGTAGATGAAACTTCCAAATCAATATCTAATTATCTTTCTTTCCCGCTGTATTTTACTTTCCCGTATAAAATTCCGGTAATAACGTTTGGTGGCTAATAGTCTATAAAAATTAATCAAGGACTCACGACGACCCCCTGCTTTTATAAGTTGGTGAATCAGGCTTGTCAAATTATTTCCACAATTGGATCCTTGCAACAGAGGATCGATCGATCCTTGATAGAAGAGTTATGAGAATCTCGAATTTTCTGCTTACTTGCCTCTTGAATTTAACTGCGATTTCGTCTCTTGAAACTAACGTTGCTCAACGTGACCATAAAATCGTACCTGGGATTACTATTGACGAGGAAATCAATAACTTGTTAAATTTACTGACGTATTTGGTCAATTTTCATTTCAAAGATTGCACGACGACGGGTATTTATTATGACGAACTGTTCGAGAGCTTGGTTAACAAACAGTTGATAAACGATCTGGTAATGAATTTACCCACAAGTTATTATATTAAAACACGAGTGTCAAAGACCATTGGAAGATCCTCAGATTCGTCGAAAGCGTGTTTAAAGAAATTTCCAGAAGAATCATGCACAAACTATGTCCTGTTTTTGAAGAATTTAACGTCCATTAGAGAAGTGGTGGAAGAACAAAATTCCAGAAAGGTAATCGTTGTTTCAAAAAGCTCGTCGTGGGACGTATATGAATTCTTGAAAAATCCTATCACCAGATTTTACCAAAATTTGGTGGTAGTTGCTCGAAGCAATGATAAATCTACCAAGGTACGATGAATTGTGCCAAATTTGAAAAAAAATGTACCGATTTCGCTAATGATTTTCAAATTCTGATGCACAGAGAGGATCCCTCTTATTGTTCACGCACAAATTGTACAGTGACGGGATCGGATCAAATCTTCCAGTGATTCTAACTTCCTGGACAAAAAAGGGATTGACGAGACCTGAAACAATTTTGTTCCCTCCAAAATTGAAAAGTGGTTTCAATGGACATCGATTTCGTGTGTCATTGTCTCATAAACCCCCTTTTGCGATTCAAAGGTAATGATAACAATTTGCAGAGGCATTCCAGTTGAAAAATAAACAATTTACCCATCAATTTACAGAGTCATCCCAGGAACGGACGAAATTCGTTGGGATGGTATTGATGTCAGGATAATTTCTCTGACGAGTAAGATCCTCAACTTTACGATAGACTTTAGAGAATCGGGGAGCAGTGCTATAATCAGGTACTCCATTTTGTGTCCAAAAAACTGAACAAGCACAGTTAATTTTAATTACTGCGATTCTAACACTGCTCTACTTCAGCCCGATGAAAGCTGTAATTCGAGAAATCTTGTCGGGAAAAGCATCGATAGCTCTCGGAGGCTTTTATCAAACTGCGAATCTAACTAAACAATTTGATACAACTTATCCACATGCTTACGATTGCGCCTCATTTATATCCCTCACATCTACAGCATTGCCAAGGTGTGTAAACAACAAAATCACCCAAACTTGACCATATTTACAATTTCTTGACTTCCTTTTCTAGATATCGCGCAGTTCTGGGGCCTTTTAGTCTCCCTGTTTGGGTCACTCTGATGTTTGCCTACCTCGGGGCGATGATTCCGCTTACTTTGAGTAGCCGGAATACTCTTCTTCATCTCATTATTCGACCCTCAAAAATAAATGAAATGTTCTGGTTCATATTCAGCACCTTTACCAATTGTTTCACCATCAGAACTCCCCTTGTTTACGAAGGCTTAGGGAAAAACGCTATGGGGATTCTAATTGGTAATGCAAAATTAACTATAAAAAGAATATACTCTGTACGCTTTTTTCTTCATTCCAGGGCTATACTGGGTCTTCACAATAATCGTAACATCCTGTTACACAAGTTCAATTATAGCTTTCATAACTATTCCAGTTTATCCAACTGCGATGGATACAAGTAATCAGCTCCTTTACTACAGATATCGCATTGGAACACTAGGTAAAATTTAAATTGCTTCCAATTTTGCTAAAACTTTTTCTTCATAGAACATATTGTTAATATTACCTGTCACTCTGCGATGCAGATCACGATGGCTGGGAGTCTTATTTTCAGGAAATTGATGAACCAAAAATAATAAAGTTGTTCAGGAATGTTGAGCTTGTTCCAACAGTGGCAGAGGGTCTGAAAAATGCGAGCAGAGCTTATTTCTGGCCTTACGCATTCCTCGGTTCTAAAGCAATGCTCGAATATATCGTCCAAGCAGACTTTATGCCAAGGTGAAGAATGTGTTGAAACTGAGCTTATAAGAATATTAATTCACTATTTATTGCTGCTCATAGTTGGAAAACGAAGAGATCATTGATGCACATAGGTAGTGAATGCTTCGTTCAATTTGGGGTTAGCATTGTTTTGCCTAAAGAATCTTTGTACTCGAAAAAATTCAGTGAAATTATTCAACGTGCCAGCCAGGCTGGAATCGTCCAAAAAATAACCAGTGATGTTAAGTGGGATATGCAGAGATCAGCGACTGGAAAATACCTTCAAGTGAGTGTAAATAATACTCTAAAATCGGAAAGATATTTAAATTTGATAGAATTTTCTACATACCCTCAATAGGTGAGTAGCGAGAGATCTTTACGAATACAATCAGCTGAAGAACGTCAATTGACTCTTGTCGATATCCAAGGAATGTTCATGGTCCTTGGAGCAGGGATTTTGATATCCTTGGTAGTTATTTTCTTGGAATGTGGAGTTGAAAATGTCAAAAAACACTGTTGCAAACCGCAGCTTATGGAATCAAGTCGAGTCGATTTGAGTGATGAAATAAACATGGATTTGTATTCGACTTGGAATTTTTCCGATATTGATCACAAGGCAGAGTTCTATGAAAGTGATAATAATGTAGTTAGAGACAAATCAGTTAGAAATAGCATCTAAATTTTTGAAAAAACATGTCGAAACGGGCATTTTACTCACTGCGTATTAGGTTAGAATAAATTAGTTTAGCTTTCTCTGATATCAATAAATAATTCTAATATCAACCGTTGTCAATCCATATTTTGTACCAGCTGATTATCAATCTAGATTATAAATATTTTGATAATTTCACATTATTTACCCAATTCTGCCAAGTTATCGAGACATCTCGCCGAACGTGAATAATGTATGACCACAATTCTTCAGTCACTCGTTGCGGTTTGCAGAAAAATAAAATTGAAAGAGAAAAAAAAAACAACTACAAAACTAGAAATGGTTTCATAAAATTACAGGTCTTGTAAACACATGTTGTTTCTACTATATTACAAGATAATTAATAATAATTTTAATTACCAATTAATATGAATAAAAATAATGATAATCTAATTACTACCGCTGATAACTTTACATAAATATTTACCGCATCTCTCCTAATCTCTGATAGTGTCTAATGATACACAGCCAAAGTGACATCAGTTTAGATCATTTAGGATTTTTTTCTGATTTTTTCCTAATGATTTGCTAATTTTTTTCTATTTTTTTCTATTTTTCAGGATTTTTAACTACTGTTTTAATTATTTACTGGATAATACCCAGCCCCTGCAAGCGGCCGATGATATCTCAGTGAAGCTACGATACCTAGGATTTATTTTAGAATTTTTCCTGATTTTTTCCGATTTTTCCTGATTTTTCCCGATTTTTTCTAATTTTTTCTGTTTTTTTCTAATTAATTAAATGATTTTTCACTAAGCCCCGCCCAGGAAGCGCAAAAAAATTCACAAATATAATTAACAATCATGCAGATCCACTGACGAGTCTTGTGTCCTAGATGCAGGGCGGGTTCGTCTTGAGGCTGCTAACTTTGCTCCTGTAACAGAAAAAAGGAAGTTAATAATCGGGAACAAACGAGATCGCAGACTTATTGACTTGATTACGTTACCGCTGGTATTCGTTTCTTGCCTAGTTCACTCAATGGATTCGCATTTCTTAGGTTGAAATGTATTGGAAAAGATGTAGAATGAGAAGTTGAAGAGATTGCCTGAGGCTTGTTGGATCAAGTCTGTTGGCATGGCAGTTCCATTACGCCTCCTGAATTGCAATTGATATTGTTAATGTAGGATTTCTTATATGGACAGAAATACAATGGTATCCATGATACGAATGATCCATCATTAAATTGTACTCACACCTCGTTAAATATTCCATGTAGTCGTAACGTTGGAAAGGCAGAAGGCATCAGCCTCGTTCCTATATCGTTGGGATACATTCTCTCTTCCAAATGATCACTGCATAATTCGCAGCTAACATCAGCATACTCTGGTCCCTTCTCCGGTGAGTCGAGTGGTCCGATGGCATGTACTCGTATCAACCACCCACAGCGATAACAGACATGGAGATTTTACAGGACGTTTCACTGATAGAATAAAATGCTGTTATTGAATCTAAGCAAAAGGCAGCTGATATTCATTAGAATAACCACGTATTACCTGTTGATGCTGGTTTAATATGCAAACAGAGGCCCTTTGCCTCCGGTGACAGCTCTCTCGGGTTGAGACCAAAACCCTCTGGCTGCGGCTTGGAATGCTGAGTAAAAAATTCTTTCTCCTACCAGCAACTGAAGTAACAACATCTCTGATATTTTCCCGATTTTTCCTGATTTTTTCCGATTTTTCCTGATTTTTTCTAATTTTTTCTGATTTTTTCTAATTAATTAAATGATTTTTCACTAAGCTCCGCCCACAAAGCGCAAAAAAATGGCCATGGTGGCGCCATCTCTCGGATTTTTTGCTAGAACTAACCCTCAGTTTTGGCTCAAAATCGCGCTCGTGGCGCCATCCTACGGAATCTTTCTCGAACTAACCCCTATTTTTTAGCTTAAAATTACCCTGGTGGCGCCATCTCTCGGATTTTTTGCTGGAACTAACCCTCAGTTTTGGCTCAAAATCGCGCTCGTGGCGCCATCCCACGGAATCTTCGCGAACTATTTTTGTAAACAAGCCGCCATCTTGGATTTTTTAGCAGTAATTTTTTCGGATAAAAATCCAAGATGGCGGCTCGTTGTCAAAAATAGTTCGCGAAGATTCCGTGGGATGGCGCCACGAGCGCGATTTTGAGCCAAAACTGAGGGTTAGTTCCAGCAAAAAATCCGAGAGATGGCGCCACCAGGGCCATTTTTTTGCGCTTTGTGGGCGGAGCTTAGTGAAAAATCATTTAATTAATTAGAAAAAATCAGAAAAAATTAGAAAAAATCAGGAAAAATCGGAAAAAATCAGGAAAAATCGGGAAAATATCAGAGATGTTGTTACTTCAGTTGCTGGTAGGAGAAAGAATTTTTTACTCAGCATTCCAAGCCGCAGCCAGAGGGTTTTGGTCTCAACCCGAGAGAGCTGTCACCGGAGGCAAAGGGCCTCTGTTTGCATATTAAACCAGCATCAACAGGTAATACGTGGTTATTCTAATGAATATCAGCTGCCTTTTGCTTAGATTCAATAACAGCATTTTATTCTATCAGTGAAACGTCCTGTAAAATCTCCATGTCTGTTATCGCTGTGGGTGGTTGATACGAGTACATGCCATCGGACCACTCGACTCACCGGAGAAGGGACCAGAGTATGCTGATGTTAGCTGCGAATTATGCAGTGATCATTTGGAAGAGAGAATGTATCCCAACGATATAGGAACGAGGCTGATGCCTTCTGCCTTTCCAACGTTACGACTACATGGAATATTTAACGAGGTGTGAGTACAATTATTTAATGATGGATCATTCGTATCATGGATACCATTGTATTTCTGTCCATATAAGAAATCCTACATTAACAATATCAATTGCAATTCAGGAGGCGTAATGAGCCTACCTAACCTTCAGAATGACTTCAGAAAAATTGAAATCCGACGACTAAAGCACCCTGTGCACCTTCTCAAAGTCAGAAGTCTACTTCACGTTTTCGACATGAGTTGAATCAGGAGAGTGTAACTAGTGAACGATGAAGCGCAATCCAAATCGACTAGAAGCATCTGAAAGGTGAAGCTTCAAGCTTCAAAATGCTATTTTTTGCAACTCTCTACCTCAATTTTTCGAGCAGTTATGACGCGTCGAAATCGGACGTTTTTCGGAGCGAAAACAATGTGACCCGCTAATTTTTATTCGCAGTGTATGTATATCTTGCTTTTCTTTTTTTGTTTTCCACACAGATTCAAGTATAATAGAACAATCATTGTATAACATCAATTGTGTGCTTACTCAATAATAATATTAATAGTAATAATAATAATAATGTCTTACTCATATCTTGTCTAATTTTAGTATGTTATTCTTTATATTTATGGATATTTTGTGTCGGTTATTTAATTATTTTCCACGTCAATTTGCATCCACACACGTATGTAAGTACCCGGGAACACTATTAGGTACATACATAAATTATATCTACGTTTAATAAAATCAATTAAAATAAAAAGCTGCAGATAATAATGATGATCTTGTAAAGTATATACATGTATTGTATGTTTCTCTATTCTTTTGCTTCTTCCTACCTCCGATAATGTTGTTATCTGTTAATAATAGTGAATTAGAATTAGTCTTTTCCATGCAGCAAGAGTGTTTTACATACGTTTACCACTAATTGATATAATTTATTTATTCATCTACCTTTTATTATTCAATTATTTCTGTTTCTGAGCGTTTAATTTGATTTTCATTTATTTTTATTTTGTTTGTAAACTCTTTCGAACAGCCATAATCAATAGGGATAGGAGTAGTAGTAGTGTAGTAGTAAGTAGTAGTAGTAGTAGTAGTAGTAGTAGTAGTAATAATCAGAAGTATACCGATAATAATTATAATTCTTAGATCATTAGGAATAATAAATACAATTTCTTTTCACAAAGGTTGTATCGCATCGATCAATATATTTACAGATCTTGAACAGCAGCATCCAAAATGAGACCTCATCTTGTCCTTTTCTTCATTCAAAAATGAATCAAAAAGTGAATTTTTGAAAAGTAAAATTTGGTTTTGTTTAGTCTCAATTTTTTGTATTACCACCTTGTAAAGTTGTACCAAGTTCTTTCTCCGATATTCAGGGGTGATAATAATGTTTCCATTAATCATATTTGTAACAACGATAATGATAATAGTAATATTAATAATAAAGAAAAGGTAATTATCAATACCTTAAGGAATTAATTTTATTTCGTTTTTAAAGTTCTCCATCCCTTCGAAAATTTTCTCCTTTTTCAAAGTATATAGGGTACGGAAAGCTCGAACGTGTAATTATTTACAAGTTGATTTTTTTTGTTCCTTTAGAATTTCATTGCGTCTAAAAATTTTTGGTATTTTGTATACATTTATTTATTTTTATTCTTTTTTTCATTTTTGTATTTTATTATATTATTGTTATTATTCACTTTGAATATTAAATGAATGTAATAAGATTATTATTTCATTATACTACTATATATATATATATATTTATAAATCTTTTACTCTCTCATTCACTCTCGTATTTATTCAGTTTTCTTTTTCGTTACTCATTCTCACATTCTTCATACCCATACTAATCGCTTTGGTATTTACAAAACAGCATTTTTTTCAGTGTTAGTACCTAGTGTGGAAAGAAAAAAATAACATCAATTATAACAATAAAACTAATGTTATAAAGAGCTTGTTTCCCCATCATTTAAACTTTATGTTACAATTTGACAGACATTTAAAAGAGTCTCCTTTGTGTTACTGTTTTTCCTTTTTTTCTATGTGTAAAAAACAAGAGGATTAAAAAAATTACAGAAATAGATTTACTGCGATTGATCAGGAGGACCTTGTCCCCACCTAGATTTTGTTCTCGGTGTTTTACTAGGTGTTGGCAAAGTGTTTATTGTGTCAGTAATATTAATAACATCACCAACTTTACGTTTAACACTTAACACAACACCACTTTTAGGTATGAATTTGTTAGACGATGCATTTGAAGAAAATGGAGTAGATGTAGAGGAAGAAGGCAATCCAGAGACTCCAAAATTTGGAAGATTTTTTAAACCAATATTCTCATTGACAGGTGAGGTTATGGGTGCTGGAAAACCGAGAGAAAAATCTTCATCTTCGAGTCCTGGTGGCTTCGGTTGGTCAAATGAGAGAGTTTTTTTCATAGTATCGGCAAGAGATCCTGGTAGAGACATTTCAGGACTTGCTAATGGGGGATTCGATTTAAAAGATCCTAAAGAATTAACTGGGGGAATGGATAAGCCTGCAAGCTGATTAGGCAGAATTATGGGAGATGCGGGAATATGATGGGAGGTTATAAGCGAAGGCCTGCCAAGGATTTTTTGAGGCGGAGATACTACTGCGGCAGCTGCTGCAACTGCGGCTAATTCTTCCTCAGCCTTTTTTATTAAGTCCAAATCACTCAAGGATCTCAAAGTGCTTCTACTCTCCTTTGGCTGAGACTGATGTTGCTGTTGGGTGTCAAAAATCGACGATTTTTCGAGATTACAATTAACCGTTGGGTTTGTGATTTTAGCGTAAATAGTGGTCGAATACTTTTCATTTGTTGTCATTGTTTTTTGGTAGGGCGAAGCATTGACAGACGTCAAAAATGTTGCGCTTGGCTTAGACGGCAGGTAAGGATCGACCTTTGAACTTTCCTGACGTTTTACATTTGCCAAGATCTCTTGTAAATTTGCCGGTATTGTTATATTCGATACTTTGTCTAAAATTGGCTGTGATATCTTCTGGATCCCTGGAGGGGGAGGTGTGAATGATCGAGTATCCGTCGGACTGTAAGCCTCCTCAGAGTCATTAAGTCCGGGGGGATCGAGTCCCAGACCCTGGAAAAGTGTACAATAGTCAATAATCTAAACATAAAGGTCGATTAAAATAAGTAATAATCGTTTTTTTATCTTACCGGTAAAGTTGCTGTAGCATCTCCTAAGAACGAAGAGCTTATATTCTGTATTTGTTGTTTCTGTTCCTCAATTTGTCTGTTGAGTTCGTCCATTTTTCTCTGCAATTCTGTGGAATTTTTCACCGATGACAGAGCCAGAGCAGCAGGATTAATTTGTTTGGTGATGTCCTCAAGTGCAGAGCTTTCGTCATCATTGTCTATTCCACCGGGACTGTAGGGTTCGTCGCCGTCATCATCATTCTGCATCATCAGCATATCCGTTGTAAGGTGAGGTGTTTTATGCGCTGGTGAATTGAGACCTATTTTCATTGACAGCTCAGGAACAATTTTCGAAATCTTGGCGCTGTCCATTATCCCAGACTTAGACATTCCTACATGCGCTTTATTCAGGCTATCCAAAGTCATCTGCGTCACACTTTGCTTTTCTTTCAAGTTCAAACTCCCGTCAAGCCCCAGCGAGCCTTTTCCAAGGAGCATATGAGTCGGAGAAAGCGGGGGCGTGGCTCCAACTGCGTCTTTAACGGCATTGTCGGTTGGGGGAGGCGTGTAGCTTCTGCTATCGACGTCTTTTTTAACTAGTTTTTGGGGTATGGTAGTTGCGGGCATACTTAGTGGGCGTTTTCTTTTATTCCTCACAATAATTCCTAGGAGTAAATGGGGCCTATGTTCTTCGAATCCAGGTCCATCTAAAGGAAGTAGAACCGAAGGCACAACGCTCTGGTTTGAAAACGGCATGATATAAAAGTCTTTTATATTTTTAGAGACGTTACCAACGACTCCGAGTCTACTTCGGCTATTTAAATAGCTATAAAGTGTGATATAAGGTATTTTTTCTTCATCGTTGGCAGCGGTCAATCTGATAACAAGTATTTCTTTTGACCCAGTTTTCTTCATTTTAGAAATATAATCCCAAACCGTGTCATGGCTGATTCTTCCAACAACGTCAACTGTATCAGGTAAATCTTCCATGAGGTCCCTAGCATGTCCACTAACTTCTTGAGCTGTTATAAAAAACTTTGCCACATCCACCATATTTACAAAACCACGCCAAACAGTATGTAACGATCCACGAGGTGGTTCCAACTGCTGTTCTACTTGGTCCGGCTCTTCTTTCCCTTCTTTCTCTGGCTCCTCGTTAAAGTCTGGAGTTTTTATCGTTACAGTTGAACTTGGCTCACGGTCAGAAACGTCGGATTCGTTACCGTCAAGAGTATTTGCTGTTGTTGTTTCATCCTCTATGTGACGCCAAAGACGATCTTCAATTGGAACTTGTTTCTCCGGGAGAGGCAGGCTCGATTCGTTTTTAGCATCCACGGCAGTTTCTTTCTTCCGTTCTTCATCTTTCTTCGATAATTCTTTAGAATTGTAGTCCCTGAAAATTAAATACAAAGGTTAATTGAGTGCATTGTATTTTCAGATCAGTCTTAAATATATTACCTATGTCTTCCTTTGCTGTGATTTCTAGTGCTTGTATTTCTGCTTTTCTTGTATTTATCTTTTTCTTTTTGTTTTTCGCGTTCTCTTTCGCGTTCCCTGTCCTTGTCTCTCTTGCTCTCTTTATTCCTAGTAGATCGTCTTTCTTTCTCTCTGCTTTTTTCTCTTGTTTTGCTTCGACTGTTAGAATCTCTGCTACGATGTCGTCTGCTTCTGCTTCTGCTCCTGTCATGTTTGTCTTTATCCTTATCTTTTTCTTTTTTCTTTTCCTCAGCTTTTGGGATAACAGAACTGCTTTTTTTGCCCTCCGTGCTTCTGTCCTTGAGTTTCTCTCTTTCTTTTTCCTTTTCCTCTTCAACCGTAGACGACGAAATATTATCCCCGGAATTGAGAGCAGTTACAATATCCTGTACAGGAGTTTTTGGATCAACGTGATCTATGCCTCCGTCATTTTCAATAATCTGTTCTCCTTTATGTGTTTTAACTACGATTGACTTGGCCTGCGCCATAAGTTCAAGTTCGTTTTTCTTTATCATTTCAAGCTGGTGCTTTGTTTCTTTTTCTCTCCACTCTGCTAGCTCCTGACTTGCCATTTCGTCTGGACTTAACCTAACAACAGCGTCTGGCGCGAGAGAACGATCGGCTATTTTTCTAAACAGTGTTAAATTCTTAGTATCTTTTATATTGAATACAAGGCTCCGATATTTTGCCTTATATTTTGCACCGGTATCTTTGAAAAATTTGTACATTTCAAGTTCGATATTAAGTGCTAATTCCGTAATCTCATCGTCAGCTATCTTCAAATCTTCAGTTTCTTTAATTCTGCTGGAAAGAAGCTCCGCTAGTGTTTTCCTTATATTCAACCGTATCGGTTCGGTCTCTGGTCTTTTGCTAGCAGCCGGTGATTTGACATGACTTTTTATCTGTGAAGTCGAAGGTTTTGTCTCCGGCTTTTTGCCGGGTGTTTGTTTGGGCATCGTTGTAACACCTGATGCCGAAATCTGCAATTTCTGTTGTTGCAATTGCTGCTGCGGTTGTTGCCGGGAAATCGGAGATTGTTTGACGGCGTAAGTAGGATTTTTCATTGGCTGCGTCAATAAAGTTTGCCGGGATTGAAGAACATGCTGTTTGCCTCCCTGCGTGTGACCTGTAGAAACTATCACGATTTTTTTATTACTTGGAGCCAAAACCGTTTGCTTAGATCCGGCCACCTTTGCAAAAACCATCTTAGTCTGCGCTTTGCCACTAACTGGCTGGACAGTTTTGGTCTGGAAAAAAAAAGGAACGGGAATAAAAATCCAACCTTAAGTTCAAAGTGAAAGGTAGGCGATGTAAAAACAAGAACTTTGCACACCACTTTTCCTGTACTCGGAGTTTGTATCGCAGTGACAGTTCTTCCGCCGATTTGTATAGTATTCAGATTATTTGGTCGGACAACTTCGTAAGTCGGGTTCTCTTTCAACCAATTTTTAAGATTCGAAGTCGTAGGCGCGTCGACACCTGGAAATCGAAGAAACATCAATAAAATCACCGTCTGTTTATTCATTCTAACACTTTTCAAGTATATAACGCACCAGTTAAAACTTTTCCAGACTTTCTTTCGAATACGATAACTCTAGCATCAGGTTTATTCTTTGCGATTTGATCCAGTGTGGTTGGTTTAGTTAGTTTATTTTGCGATACTGGTGTTGGTGGCTTATCTTTAGTGAGCGACTCCTGTGCATGGGTTAAAATGCAGGCATCGGAGCAATATATGCTTGAATTCCTTGCCTCTTTTTTGCAGACGACGCACTGCGTTACTCTCTGGATTGAGGGAAGATTGGAAGTGGGTGACACTATCGCTGAAGAAATTATTGGAGGCGAAGTCACAGTCGCCGAAGAAGCATGAGTAGGAGACAAGAGAATCTCCGATGATGATGATTGCGAAATCGGCTCCGCTATACTTTTTTGTATTTTTGTATACTCTGATGTTATTGGTTCTTTAGAATCATCCGATTTCTTCTTTAGACAGTTTGGACATACCCATTCTATGCCTTTTTCTTCCATTTGTTGACCTGCGTAAAGGACGTGGTTATTATTACTTAACTTTTTTTTTCGATTTGGCTTGCCAAATACCGTTCGAAACACTCACCCATTGCCTTACTGACGTGAACACACTTTCCGTGGAACCAATCTTCACATACGTCACAACAAATCATGAATCTATTATTGTGCGGTCTTTTACAGATGCACCAAAGTCTATCTGGGTCGTCTTCAGAGTCAGAATTTTCTCCGTCATCATCATCTTCATCCATTTCAGACTCCATTTCATCTTTACTAAGCATTTCTTCGTGTTGAATAGCAAATTTACTGAAAAAACCACTATTAAAAGACAGCCGTCCCAACAAAGATTCGACAGCCTTGCAATGAATGAAAAACGTACATAGTTTTTTCAGGTTTCTTTGCAACTTCAGGCCTCCGTATTGGTACATCACCCTTTGCTTGAAGTCTCTTGCTCCTAGTTGCTGGAGCTTCGATGGGTGGCAAAGTTATAACTCTACCGCCACGGACGATTTGCACAGGCTCTTTTTCATCTTTCGTTGGTCTTCTGCCATGATCAGGGTCGGAAAGAGGCGATGATGTGAGAGGAATTGTGCTGATGGGTGACAGAACTTGCTGCTGTTGCGATTCAACGAGTGGAACAAAGGGCGCTGATGGTAGCAGTGAGTCTGAGTCTGCCGAAGTCTGGTCGACAAAAGATGCCCATATTATAATGATTAAGGTAGCAAAAGTCATATGAGTTTTTGACTAAAATACTCACATGATCGGCAAGATCGACGCCAAGTTCTTCTTGGAGAAGCAAAGCTTCGGCGAGCAATTCTTCTTCATGTTTACTAGCTTCCATTTCAAGTGTGGCAAGTAAATGTTCCTCGCCCTCCATGCCGGCTAATAAAAAAAATTTCTGGATTATCTCGCTTGTTCTGAGTCTGGGAGAGGAGTTTTTTTGGCAGGTGCAAATCAATAAAAGTAACGATCAAGTGAAAGAATAAATAAATGAAACTTACTGGATATAGAAACAATTGCTTCTGGTGCAAGCTGATGTTCAATTGGTGCATTTACCTCAGAAGAACTTGGAGCTGCGTGCGAAGCTAAGAAAAATTATAGTAGAAATGTTTTCGAAATGAACATAACCAATAACTGTCAAAAAAAATCCTTCAAAATGTGATGGAGAAAAATAAATAACCTCCAACTATCTTACACGGCTAAAAAATGAATAATAGCTGAATAGTCTAAATTCTATATAAAAATGAATCTACGAAATCAAGAAATAATCAGGTTCACTCACCAGCATCCAAAGACAGCTGCAATTCTTCTGCTGGTAAAGGTTTGGGATCGATCTTGTGTTCGTCCTCATTCATCGGCTCACCCTGATTGTCAATTTCTAATTGGAGTTGTAGATGTGGTTGTATGTTTTCTTCCATCGAATTAACCTTTGACACTTTTGACTCAATCATTGGCGGTTCAGCTGTCAACATTCCAGTTGGAGCAGATGGCATAATTCCTGTCAGAAGTGGAGGAATTGGCATGATGCTTTTGATGGCAGGACTCGCGATGAGAGATTCTGGAGTTTTGAGCTCGCCTGAACCAACACGCCGAATAATATCCGGAGTTGAGAACAAAGCTGGGCCAAGAGCATCTGCTAAATGTGAGGGTGATTTTCGGTGTTCTCGTTTCTGGTGTTTTTTGATACCTGAAATATCCGCTGTTCCATACTCTGTTTTAATGGCAATAAGAAATCAACGTCATGAGGATAATCGGAAAGGTTCTTGAAAAGAAAATGGCAAAATCTTCACTTCCAAAGTCTCAATTACTGCAATATATACAGAATTCTCCAAGGATAGCAAATAAAAATACCAACCATCAGGCGTTTTTGATTCTGGAGGTCGGACTGCTTCGACTTCAACTTTAGGCGTGATATCTGCAATGATTTCAAGTTTTTTTTTCTCCTTTTTTATCTCGGGGGTTTTCACTTTCACGAAGGTTGACGCAGCAGACGTTGGACTGTTCGTTAAAACGGTAAATTTCTGTTGTGCAAGTAGCTGATTTTGCTGTGGAACTTGAAGAGGGATTGATTGCAATGGTTGCGAAACTTTAGGTTGAGTACCCTGAGGCATTTGTTGAGCTAAGCCTTGTGATTTTGCGGCAACAGGTTGCAGCGTCTTGAGTTCTTTTGCCACAGAGACTTTTGGGCTGACCTGGCTGACAAAATTTGCCTTCGATACGACAATAGATTTCTTCATTCCAAGATTTTTCAATTCGCTAGCCTTCATCATTACCTGCTTCTGTACAAATATCACCTTTTGATTATTCCTCATTTGTCCGGGTTTAGTCAGAATCATGTCACCCTTTATTGTGTTGGCGTTTATCAGGTTAGCCTTGACCTGATTAGTTGTCAATAACTGTTTCTCAGAAATCATGGCTTGCAATTCATCTGTAGATTGGACTGCTTGCGTTAATTGACTTGCCGTTGCTACAGGCTCCTCTTTTTTTTTTCCTCCAAGCGTCTTCAATGTTTTCTTTACCTTCACTGGAATCAATCTTTCCCCTGTGGAATCTAGAATTAGATGATTCCAACAGAATTTGTCATGGAATGAAAGTATGACATCTGACTAATAAACTAACCCGATTTGTCCTCCTTTTCAGGACTTTTCATAGCATCAACTGCTGCTGCCATTTCCATATCGAGTCTCCGGACCTGTTCCATGTCCAAATGTTTGTTGTTTCCTCTCCGCCTTGTGGCAGCAAGGCTGCCACCTCTTGTAGTGAGTCCCTTCCGCCCTCCTCGAGCCCTGACTCCGCTTCTTCTAGGTCCACGTGGTCCAAAATCTGAATCGTCATCAGATGGTGGCTCTGATTCGGAGGATTCTGATGTATTTTGTCCCGCATCGATGAGCGTACCAACATTTGATCCAGCAACGACTGTGAGAGTTGAATTCATTTGAAGATTTTATTTTCATGGATAAAATTCGAAAATAAAGAAGAATTTCAGGTTCAAAGAATTGGAATTGGTCCACGTGCTAGGTAAGTTAGAACGAGTCGCTATTTTTATTTCTGATTGAAGCTCATGAAAAAAATTTGGGAAAAAAATGGGCAATTGGAATAAATCTTACTGCGAACATCGTTCATATTGAGAGGCTTAATAAGGGGCACAAGTGCACCTTTATTGGTTCCATGTTGAAGTACGTTGATGACAGTTCGTGGTACCAAGTTCCCTACAGTTTTTGGAGTTGACGGAGTGGTTCCAGCAGTTTTTCCTTCTCTTCGAGGCCTGCCCGGACCTCGTGCCTGCTGGAAATGGAAAAACCGCGATTAGGAAATTGGTCGAACCAGTGAATGTTTGGTGCAATTATTACGATTGCTTACACTTTTGGATAGTTTACTTTTCGAGGTTGCCACTGAACTTGTTGAGATGATGGGAGAGTACAGCAGTGTGGAATTGGGCATGGAGGAGGAAGAGTATGGAGAATCGCTAATATCTGGCGATTCTGCTAGTGGTAATGGGTCACTGGGTCTTGGATCAGAGGGTGATTTTCTGCTAGTATAACAGTGATCCAACTCGATGCTGTATTTCATCGAGTTCTGCTCTTCTTCGACAGACAACATGTCTACAAAACATCCGATTAGTTAACGATACTTCAAACCTAAAAAATCTTTAAAAATTGTGGAAAACAATTTCTTACCAAGCATTGCAGTGACGTTTTCCCCTAATATTTGCTTAGCCTCTTCACTTTGTAGGGCAGTTTCCAATCTCTCGAGTTGTTCTGGATCCATTTCCATAAACGGATCAACGAGCCCTCCAACTCCGGGGTCCGCAGTACCAGATGCCGGGCCAGAGGAAGCAGCTGTTTCCGAAGGAACGTACGGAGGAGGATCAACGGTTAAAGTAATGTCGCCATTTTCTGGGTCAGTGCTATCGGTTTGACCGAGTCGCACAACACTGACATTTGCATTTGACTGATTTACTAGAATGATGTAAAATTGTTGGAATCTTGAGTTTGGAAGGATTGTTGGTACAAAGGGTCATAAGAGTTGTACTCACTTATTATATTTTGGAGTGTTTCATGGTCAACTGATATGGTACCGTCATCATTTACAACTATTATTAAGGTGTCATCTTTTGTTTTTTCTTTCGATTCAACTATGAATGAGCTGGACATCTTGCTTCCAATTCATGTGCCAAAGGACTGTATTCCACTTTCCTCTGCCAGCTTTGTAGAACGTTGAAAAAAAACATGTATAATGTAGATTCCGGAGCACACCGTAAGTAATGAATTAAAGTTCATCGATGTAATGTGTGACAATGTGAAACGATAGGAAAATAACAAACAAAATAATTGCATTGGATCCTAGAAAATCACTTATAAGCAAATTAATTACAGACCACCCGAAGTAGGTGAGTTTGTAATGCAATCCCCTGCGGTGTAAACAATGGAAAACTGTGGTGTTATAATCAACCTATAATTGTTTACAAAACATGGCGGGGATTTGTACTAAATATCATAGGAAGCGGTCTTAGGAGCCAGGGGTTCGATTTCTGTAGAAATTGCGTACTGAGTAATTGCTAAACTCGAGTAATGAACTCGCATGGGGGCAAAGTTTCGAGCATCCTCATAGTTTTTTATAAGTAAAAATATAAACCGTGTGAAAGGTTCACGGCCATCTTGTTCTATCGCCTGCCCGGGGCGGGCAGGCGATGCAGCGCACAGAGAGCGACGATGATCGCGTGTTGAGTGTGCCAAAATTAGCGGGATAATGGCAATTCCTGCATACTAGGGATTCGAGAACCATATTACCGAATTCCTTGGGAATATTCCCGATCTAACTCACCCGTCTAAATAGAGCTCCAACGAATTCAACTTCCGTAAGCGAGGCACCGCCGTTGTTTGACGCAACTTCTCTAACTCCCCCTGAGGTATAATTCATCAGCCACTTTGCGGTACGCCGCTTATTTTGATTTGTCAACCAAATATCGCCATAGCGATACACGAAAGTCTATGTTGCTTTGAAAACTATTTAGTCTTGATTATGCTGGCTTAAATATTTGCTTTTTCTCCTCACACACGACGACTTTCAGTTTCGTGCGCCGCGCATGGAACACGGTCGTTTGAGATGAAACACCAACGCGCTTCACAACGCGCATACCCGTGGCGACGCACTGCGCGCACTTTTGCTTTTACTTTTACTATTCCTTTTTTTTTCTTCATCTCTAGGGAGCCCTGCATAGTCGGAAGTTCTATGGGGTAGGGAATTTTTTTATATTGTACTTGAAGTGAAGTGCCTGCCGATACGTTGACAACGGAACGTTCCTACAATCTTCAGTCAACGCTCACATGAATCGGTGTCGAGAAGTTCTATGATTTTTGACGTGAAACCAATTGAAAATAAAAAAGATTCGGCGTGGCGCGCCTCTTGCTAATAATAAAAAACAATCCAAATTAATGTCACAATGGTGAGTACGAAAGAATAACCAAATTTTCCTATAGAACCCTGAATTAATGTTCACCAATGTTGATCAATGAATAGAAAAAACTCCAGCATACTAACTTTTTCATTATCTCTGTTAGGTCTCTACGGCTTCCTTGGTACCTTCACCAAGCTCATAAAAACCCAATATCAACCCTCTTATTTTTATGTTGACAGGAAAGGTTGAAATGGTGGGTGATATCGTGTCTTTTTCTCCAAGTAGACACTTTTTATGTTCCGGGTGTTGCACCTGTGGAGTTTGCAAAGGGTCAGCAGATTGACGTAAAAGCTGTCAAAATGACCAGCACCCACACACAGTTACCTTATGATTACTACTCCTTACCATTCTGCTTGCCTAAGAACGGCACTATTTACAAATCTGAAAATCTTGGAGAAGTCCTCAGAGGTGATAGGTAGGATTTCAAAACATCGTTACATTGACATCCTTGTAGCTGCATCAATATCCAAGTAATACCCTGTTCTTCTTCGTTTAACAGGGTAGTAAACACTCCTTACATCGTTTCAATGTATAAAGATGTGTCCTGCCAACTGCTCTGTCACACTGCGAGTAACAGAATGACATGGAACGAGGAAGATTCGCAGCGTGTCATCGAAAGGATTCAGCACGAGTATTCAGTTCATTTGTAAGTTAAACATGACTGAAAGTGGATTTTTTAATATCTGTGTCGATAAAATGACTAACATTTCAGGCTGATTGATAATTTACCTGCTGCAACAAGACAGGTTCATCCAGAAACGCGAGAAGTTGCTGTTCAGCATGGATACAGGCTTGGAGGGATTAAGAACGGCCAGGTTTACATTAACAATTATCTAAAACTCATCCTCAGCTTCCACAAACATGGAGAGTGAGCAATTTTTGGCTTTTTCCTACCGACTGAGAAATTTTGAGGTATTCATTCATCACACCCAACGTTTTTTGCAGAAATGACTTCAGAGTTGTTGGATTTGAGGTCGAGGCACATTCCATTGATGTTGATCAGTTGTCGTTTGAAGGGGACACCACTTGTGCTGTCCCAGAAATTTATAAGCCACAATTTATTACCAGTAAAGGAAGTACCAGGCTTTTATTTCTTTACTCAGTCGAGTGGCAGGAGTCCGCAGTAAGTTGGGCAAGTAGATGGGACGTCTATCTAGGCATGAGCGACGTGCAAATCCACTGGTTCTCTATTATAAACTCTCTAGTTGTCGTATTTTTTCTTTCCGGTAAGCCAAAGCATTTGAATTTCACTCTATTTCTAGCATGGAGCAATTTACCTCTAAGAAACTTTTTTTTCAAGGAATACTCACCATGATCATGGTACGGACCCTGAGACGTGATATAGCGAGGTACAACGCGGGTGAGAGTGACAGTTTGAGTGGCTTAGACGAAGCGATAGAAGAAACAGGTTGGAAACTTGTCCACGGAGATGTTTTCAGACCTCCGACAAACTCAAGGCTCTTTGCTGCTGTCATAGGAAGTGGAATACAGATATTTTTTATGGCTCTGATCACCATTTGTAAGAATATTTAAAAATAGATTTGTCTTTTCAAAACCTTGACATACATTGTTGCGATTTATTCTTACAGTTTTTGCGATGCTTGGAATGCTCTCGCCAGCAAGCCGAGGGGCGCTTGGAACCTGCGCAATATTCTTGTACGTTTTCTCCGGACTCATAGCCGGCTACTTTTCAGCACGTTTGTACAAAACGATGCGAGGAAGAGAGTGGAAAAAAGCTGCGCTACTGGCAAGTGTTCCAATACACCCGAGATCTACATCTTCATCATCAGATAAAATAAAAAATAAAATTTTCAGACGGCAACACTTTACCCGGGGATAGTTTTTACGACTTGTTTCTTCTTGAATTTCTTCATCTGGGGACAACACAGTTCAGGAGCAGTACCCTTCGCAACCATGCTTTCGCTACTTTGTCTCTGGTTTGGAATTTCTCTGCCACTTGTTTATCTTGGCTATTTCTTCGGATATAGAAAACAGCCTTTTACACACCCTGTAAGAACAAATCAGATACCAAGACAAGTCCCTGACCAACTCTGGTACATGAATCCAGTCCTATGGTGAGTACGAATAAGAATCATGTGAGACATTTGAAGTCGAATTGAAATATTTGCTCTGCAAAGATTCTAATTATGGTTAACATTATTCAGCACACTCATGGCAGGAATTCTGCCTTTTGGAGCGGTGTTTATAGAGTTGTTTTTCATCCTCACCGCGCTTTGGGAAAACCAATTTTATTACCTATTTGGTTTTCTATTTCTTGTATTCTGCATACTTGTCATATCGTGCTCTCAAATATCCATCGTGATGGTCTACTTTCAGCTCTGTGGCGAAGTAAGTAGAAAAATGACCCAAGTCGCCACTCATCGCTGAAAATATCATTAAAAACGTAAATTAATGCGCCTTATTTTTTTTTTCTCATTTACAGGACTACAGGTGGTGGTGGAGGAGCTTTATAGTGAGCGGAGGCTCCGCAGTCTACGTTTTGGCGTACTCTGTGTTCTATTTTGTAACTAAATTGGAAATAACTGAATTAGTGCCAACGTTAATGTACTTTGGTTACACGGGTTTGATGGTACTGACCTTTTGGCTTCTTACTGGAACGATTGGATTCTTTGCGGCGTATTCCTTTATCGGAAAGATCTACGCCGCTGTGAAGATAGACTAGTCATAATGAAAAATAGTGTCGCTTACACACAAGCGCTTCAACGACACCTTGAATAATCCTTATGAGATTATGATAACGTGCATTCTGTCCTCGCTAAGACGAAGGAAACTTTTTGTACCCAGAACTTACGCAGGCTGATTCATCGCAAATGCGAATATCTCAATAATCATAAACTGGCTATACCTGATTTCCTTTTTTTTCTCCACTCTAACAAATTTTTTTTTTTTTTTTTTTTTGTTTTATATAAATGCATGTATGAAATACTTTTGCGTAACAACCTTACAACATTTTATGTTTCACTTCAATCTTGTTGTTTTGTTCTTGAAAAAAATAAAATAAATAAAATAAATTCAAGCAAGCAAATTCTTATCTCATCGCGTAAAAGTAAAATTCCAGTTCAATTTCTGTACCAAAAAAAGTAAAATGAATACCGGTTTTTACTAATGGGAATTATGAGCACGTAATAAGCTAATTAACAACAACGGAATTCAAATCTGATACTTTGTTCTATAAAATTCAACAGCAAAAAACTATAAAAAAAAAGAAAGTGTGCTGACGGCTCTGTAGTATAGAAATAAAAATAATGTTGACGCTCCCGACCCCAGACCTTACAACAATATTATTATGATTATTGTTGCTCCTGTTGTTATTGTTAATAGTGCTAATAGTAGTAGTAGTAGTAGTAGTAGTAGTAGTAGTAGTAGTAGTAGTAGTAGGAGTAGTAGTAATACTAGTAGTATAGTAGTAGTGATAATAATCTCAATATTAATAGTGATAAATAGTATGTAAATGAATCAATTTTAAATTTTAGCAATTTAAGGATAAATAAGGATAAGTAGGTTTAAAATGAGCCAGCTCTTATCAGTGCTCACAGGACTCGAAAATTTGTGTAAAATGTGGAAAGTTGATTATACAGAATTCTTATACTTACTTCAACTGTTTTTTTTTTCATATTTTTTAATTTTTTCTACTATCCTCAACTCTGAGTCAATGAGTCACGATGTTTTTTTAATGGGTTAAAAAGAAGAGAATAACGACATATTTCTCATAAAAAATTATAGGTCGATTCATTCTTTCAAAGATATGGGAATTCAGTACTGCAGTCGGCGTTATTTGTCTTTCATTACTTTGTTGTACAGTCTTATAACCGCCGAAGTGATGGAAAAACAATGAAAAAATATTCAAAACATGATTAAAATATTAAATTTATAAATGCTATCAAATCGTATCGTTGTCTTACTCAGACGTGTAAAGTGTCATTTATAATTATGATCTCTCGAAAATGAGCTTCACGAATCTATAACCGAAAAATATCTTCCGGTTTTGCAACACGAGGTAAATGAGAATGGAAATCGTACCTAGAACGTAGATTCCAATCATCGTTGTTTCCAGAGGCATGTAGCATTTTGACACCGCATAATTATTTGGCGTAAAAACTCCCTGAAACGGTAATAAAGAAATTTCGAAGATTCTAACTAATAGAGAACAGTTTTTAAACCTACCATGAGAAATGAAGGATTGTTTTTGTTCCGCCAACTAAAAGATGGAACGGTAAATTCCAAGGTATCGTCTCTGTGGACCCTGCGGCAACCATGATGTGTATGACCAGCGACTATTAACCTCGGCTTCATTATGTCGAGCAACTAACAATGGAGATTTTTTTTCACTTGACAAAGAGGAACTTTGGAAACAATAATTCTTGAAATTATAGCAGCACTGACCTGTTCAGAAGCTTCTTTTGACAAGCATTCCCATCTTTCTCGAAATTTTACATCCTTTAATTTCGGAGGAGCTTCGTCTAATTCATGACATATCTCATCTGATTCACGATACATCGGATAATGCTTTGATAGTAAATATAATTATTCAAACAATGGTTTTCAAGGGCTACCATAATAGATGCGAATGCTCACCTGTAAAATAACTGGTCTGCTATATTGTATTAGAATGTCGTTCACCTTGCAGCTGCTACCAATCCCTTTTGCACATTGTAATTGTTCTGAAGAAATAAGATGTGATGTAGCAAGACAGACGGTGAAAATTCGCGAAAAGGTAAAAAGAAAACTTACTAGCAATTCTATCAAGGGCAATTTCTGTGGGTCTACAGAGGAAGCACCCGTCACCTTCTAGAGCCATGCTGTTCAGAAGAACAAAATGACTGCCTCTAATGCTGATTTTTCTCACGTTCGGCGCTTTCATTTCATCAACAAACCTTTGATTTAAGTAAGGGATGATTTCTACATTTAAATATTCACCTGGTTAGCCATTTGTTGGAGGATTCACCTCGTAATGAAATCTTCAAGTCTTAGGAATATCGTTCAAACTCATAGAATCATTAAACTTACTGTAATGGAAACCCATATCGTGATTCCCAGCTACTACGTAAATCCTTGTTGATTTAGGCACATGAAAAAGCGAATGGAATCTCGCTACATAACGGTTGAATTCTGCAGCACTGCACCAAAGTCCCTCATCAAATATATCTCCTAAAACAAACACCACTTCAGGCTTGTGTATCGTCATTGCCGTTTGAAAAGCTCTGTACATCTGCCATTCTCTGGAATATAAAAATATATTTGATACAACCTGGATGAGATCTAACATCATTAAAAATATCAAACCATAATTGAACCTTCTTAATTTGTCGAACCAATGTCCGTTTAAGGATCCCAGCAGGTGAGTGTCGGACAAAAACATTACATTAACAGGTGTTATATCCTTCATATCGGTCAGAGTAATTCCAGGATCAACTTTGCTATGATCGAGATCTGGCCATCGACACTAAGAGGCAATTGAACAGTCTTAGTAATGTATGTATAAGAGTTGTGCAAACTAACATCTTTTTAGATATAAATTTACTAACTTGTATCAGCACTATGTAGTACATAAGGTATTCACAGTAGAAAATGATGCTTGCTATTGCAAGAAGAGCCTTGATTAGGCAGCGATTAAAAAATCTCATCGTTGAATTATATCATTGTGAGGGAAAACGGCTCCGGCATAGCTTTGGCTGGAGAAACTGTCTTTAGAGGAAACATATTACAGTTTTATCAAAATTGATCAAATCTTATCTCTCGGCACGTGGTCAAAGTGTTAACAATCACTTACTTCTCTTCTTAGAACATGGATTCGGAGAGAAAGGTACGTACTTGGTACTTGATCATAACAGTGTTTTCGACTGGAACTGAATTCATGTTGCAACTTCCTGTCTCTCTTTTTTTCTCGGAGAAAAGAAAGAGAAAAAGATACTGCAAAGAGTTAAAAGGTACACTTCGCCCAATTCAGTCAAAAAAATGTTTATTCTGCTCACTGAAAACTGGAAAAACTTAGTGAAAAACGTTTATAGCGAATGCCGGTCTATAAATCTAATTCCGTAGGTAACAGAGAATTTCTTTACTCGATTACGATCACTGCAACTTTGTGGTTTTTCTGTTAAGTCCAAATCCGAACTCCAGAGGAGTTCATAAAACGGATAGACTTAGCAGCCACAATGTATGAAATATTCGGTGCTTGTAGTGCATAAAGTGCATGGCAGCCATTTTTAAACTGCTCACCTGCTATAATGGAATAGAAGAGATGGAAGTTGGGAATTATTAGTACAATTTAAAAGACGAATGTTAAAACTGTATGCCATATTAAACGCCAACTGAACACGTCAGTAGAGATAATAATAAGAAAGAATGCTGAAAAGTAAAAGAGAACGAATATTAATTTGAATGAAAAGGAGAGAAAAGAAAGTAATAATATACATATAACAAGGAATTATATACACATTATTAA
This sequence comes from Athalia cordata, assembly GCA_963932425.1. NCBI lineage: Eukaryota > Metazoa > Arthropoda > Insecta > Hymenoptera > Athaliidae > Athalia > Athalia cordata. The sequence goes on along the minus strand of OZ010628.1, from coordinate 155,829 downwards.
TACGATGTTAAACCTCAGAACCAACCAATCAAAAAAAAGTATATATATATGTACATAACACAGATCACACGAAATGAAAAGGGTTAAGAACGGAACCAAAAAGAACGGAAATAAAAATAAAGTATATATAAATACCAAATAACAGAGGAAACTAGAACGTTTTTAACCGGGGTCGTAATTCCCGTCAGACGGAACCGCGAGAGATCGTCTTAATCCAAGGCTCCGAATCTAATAAATTGTTCGCTGTGTCGTGTGAAAATAATGGTGCAGATTTATCTATATGGAATAATAGTATAATTATCACCTGTCAATATGTACGATAAACTTAGAATCCACATGATATTCCGTATAAAAAACAAAAGATTTTGGTGATCATTTGGGGGTGAAAATTAACGGGCCGATATAGTGACGACAACAAAATCATACCACCCGCGAAGAAAATCTGGCAGATTTATCGACGACGAGACCACTGAAGGATATTATAAAATGGTACTGGAAATATGCAACTGTGGAGAAAGTAAAACGAAGAAAAATTTGGTGGTTTTGTACGTTTGTAATTGTTCGTACTACTCATATAGTATAATGGGAAGCGGATGTTAAGATTATAATAATAATGGCAGATAATGTGCACAAAAAGTCACACAACAAACTACTTGACAGCAAGAAATCAATTAATCCTATACACCGCACCACCACGGAGACAATTAGAATTGGCGAACTCCCTGATCACAAGCTGCATTTACCTCAGCAGCAGCAACTTCAGGCTAACCAAACAACGCAGAATAATGTATCAGCCTCAATTCTCCCGGGCACGCAGCAGAGTATTCTC